>CM071930.1:62537125-62842252 GCA_016081115.2 Rehmannia glutinosa | reverse complement strand
TGTGAAGATCCCGTGAACACATCGATTAGATGGATATGGATGCGGTCGCTTAGCTGACTGATCAAAGCGAGATATTGACTCTCATTGGATCTTTGCTCTGATAGCAACATGTGACGAACATCTGCTGCTATAGGTGTGTGTGCTTAGATTTCAATCTGCACGAAGAGAGTCACATGAGTATGACGAGAAATCTAAGGTACTTAAGGGATGCGAAGTTGGCTTATGATATCAAGGATGGAGGATTCAAGTTAGTTGGCTACTCGAGACTCAGACTATCTTTGGATGTAAGTGGACAAAGAAAAGTACATGGTACTTGTCGGATGCTTGAAATAGATTAGTTTCTTGGTTCAACAAAAACAAAACTCAATCAGTACATCGGTGAAGCGAGTACAATTTGCGAGGTTTATTTGTGCCAAGTTCTATGGATGAGGAAATAATTGAGAGACTATGATATAGAAGAAAAAGATTCTATTATGTGTGATAACACAAGTCTTTTGCAATCACCAGATTCTGTGTTGCATTCAAGAACAAAGCACATTGATGTCGGATATCATTTTATAAAAGATCATGTTGAAAAGAAAGACATCACTTTGGAATACATCTCAACCGAGCATGGATTGGCCCGACATATTCACTAAGCCTTCTGTGAATCGAGATTTGAAAAGCTTAAGAATGAGCTTGGTTTGATTGTCTTTGAGTTAGGAGCTCGAGAAGACTCAATTAGTCGCGAGTCAAAGATGAGAGAAATAAAAATCGACCAAAGTTTCATGTTCGGCCCAGTGAAACTTGACCAAGGCGAAAATCAAGCGTATCAAGTTAGCGGACATCGAGTGAGCACTTTATGTGAATAGAGAAGCGAGAGTTAAGTCACGTTTGGAAGATAGGCGAGTTATTTATGAACTAAGTGACAAAACGCGGTCGTTTCTACGGCGGGAATGTTTTTGGATAGTGCGTCAGTAAAATTATTGTGTCGGTCAAACCTTGCACACATTTGTCTATGATTGGATATAAATCTTTGCATTCTAGGGGAAATTAAGCGGTTTCAAATGTTTAATCTTGACCGTTGATCTTGATCAACCTTTTGAAATTCAAAACCGTTCTCTCACGTCCAATATAAACCAAAAAAATTCAACTTTTTCTCTCTCCTCACAAAACACTCTTCATTCTCAAGCAAGAAAAGTTTTCTCTCGCAAAACCAGTGAAACCCAAGTTCTCAAGCTTCCGTTTTCATAAGTTTTTCACCATTTATTTCTCAAGAAATGGTGCTAACTACGATTTAAATTCAAAATGGCTGAGAAAATCCACTGGGATCGACTGTAGATTTTGAAGGTTTGGTGAAGCGAGGGGGAGTGGAAAAGGCCTCGCTCGAAAGATAGCGGCATGGAACACTCTCACACATGCAGGAAGAAGTCTCATGTTCTATGTGAACGCCTTTGAAGTTCACTATGGGGAGATTAGATCATCGATCCACATCAAGGACATCAAAATCACTGCTACGGACTTAGCTAGACCACGGTCATCCTTGTCTTGAAGGAATGAAGGACATTCTTTGAAAAAGCGTGAACATGGCTGCGGCATGGGAAGGAGATTGCCAAACGAGAGAATGTTGCGAAAGGTTGTGCAATTCGTTGATCAGGGCGACTATCACAAGTTGATGGACATTGTGTCCAAATGCGTGGACATGAACTTTCAGCGGCTTCAATCGGTATCACGAACAAAGCCGATCGTCATGATTGCTATCCTTGAGCTCATCTAAAGCGAATGATACAAAACGTCATGACGAAGACTATAAAGATGATGGTTTGTTCTTGAGTTTTGTTTGGGATATGGCACAGTCATTGGCCATATGATGGAGGTGAAAGGGATTCCACTCGAGGCATGGGAAGCCATTACATGTCAACAAGAATATGTTCAAAGCCAACTTATCTAGGTGCTCGATGGCAAGCACATATCACATGAGCTAACACCGGCCGAAGTGAATCGGTGATCTGTCCCAGGAATCTGGTTGCAACCATCCGACTCTTTCTCCGGAAGCTAACTTAGAAGAAAAAAAGCTACTTTGACTAAGAAATCACCCGCCCGCCGTCCCGGATGTTGCACCTACCCGGTATTGAGATGGAGAAGGATACAACCGCATCTTCTCTAGTCGTGAAGAAAAAGCGCTCGAGATGTGCCTAGCAAGCCAGCGGTTGTAGCGAAAATGATAAAGATGGTGAAGCGAAGCCATCAAGGAAGGCTGAAGAGAATGACATTCCTCTTGTTCAAACAAAGAGAGAAGATTGTTTAAGAAATCGAACTTGAGAAGCTTGAAAAATTTGGCACCCAACCCGAAAGGAGACAAATGAAACTCGGGAAGCGATCTGAGAGTTGAAGGTGGTGAATTTATCACCACGAAGTTGAAAAGACCGTACAAGACACAATTTATTCGAGAGACAGGCGAGGAACATGGAGTGACATAGCCAGGCCAATCGGAAGAACCGGCTATCAAGTCCCTCAGCGATGCTCGAACAACGAGGAGGAACATGCTCCACTTATGCCCATTCGGGAGGAGGATGATGACCTCAAAATATTTTCTCACTGCCTACCACGACATTGGGGAAAGACTTGGGTTTGGAGGCATTGGAAGTTGAGCTATGCGGCATCAATTCCAAAGTCTGAGTTTATTGAAGAAGAAGAAGAGCTTTGGCTTTAAAGAAACATATCGATTAGCTCGCTCTTAAGGAAGCGATCTATGTACATCCCATCCTTCATGAAAGAAGGATGATGAGAAGTTGAAAGCCATGGAAAGGCCAAAGCCATTGAAGAAACAAAGCCTCATTCATGTGCATTCACGTTGTACCTAAGTTTGCCATGGACTCAACCCGACAAGATGATAGTGATATTAAGGAGATCGACCTGTTTGTGCGGTAAAAAAGAAAGCTGAGTTAATAAGCGATAAGAAAATCAAAAGAGATGCTGAGAAGCGTATGCAAGAGGGTCGAAGAGTCTTCTCAAATCTCTCCTAGCCGATATCATGGATGTGGTGTGAACCAATGATGCCACCACATCACCCTGCACTACGAGGAAGATGGTACTAGGAAGGATGGCGATGAAGCTAAGGAAAAGGTGATGAAGGGGCACATTAGCCAAGCCATTCCCACTGCGAGAAGGTATTGAGACACCTACCCCAACGACTAAAACTTCAATTGGACAAATAAGCGGGTCTCGGAGTTTTGAGTAACCCCACTACTCAAGACTTCGGTGGTGTGTCCGCCTAAGAGAAAAAATCACCACGGCTAGTCGGAGGATCTTTGTGGGAGACCAACCACAAATGGAGTTTGGAGATGATGGAGAGAATCTTAACGTTCACAGACCGAGGTTGTAAAGCTTGGGCCGGTCTTGACTATCTCGGTGAAACTTCATCTTCCATGCGTGAGCCGATGATCTTTCTTTGAAGCGGCTAAAAGCAAAAAAAGATGGAAGAGAGGCCATGGGAGTTGAGACTCTTGGCCACTGAAAGTGCAATCGAGGAGTTGAGACTCCAAAGGATTCCATCAAAGACCCTAAAGTAGCTCCATCTGCTTTGAAGGGATATCTGCTGAGACCTTCTTTGGTTGAGGCGCAAAGGAATGAACAAGGTCCATCGGTTGAGGTGCTGCAGGGTCAGAAGGCTGAAGGAGGTTGAGACTTCCCTTGAAAGTGGTTGAGGATGTGCACTGCCCTCATGAACAGTTCTTTGAGGAAGAAGAGATTAGTGCCCTTTATGATTCCCAGGAGAATATTGATCTGGGTTCTGGAATCTGAAAATGAAGTTGAGTCCAGCCCCATTGATAAAATAAATGAGAAAAAAGGCTGATGAGAGGCCGAGGGCCAAAGGGAGTCAAGCGATGATAAGGCTACTCTCAATCGTCGATTTACAATGGTTGATGGCCCAACTCCAATAGCGCCATCACCTCTAATGAAGCGATAAGTCGGTGAGGAATAGACAACTCAACAGGAAGAAACAAGCGTCTTGAGGAAGGAAAACAGACTAAAGATCGATCAGGCCTCAAGCAGGCTAACACAGTACACTCAAAATACCGATGACGCCAAACAATTTAAGGCACAGAGTAAAGCCATTTTGAAAGAAAAGGAAAGGGTCCACAAGTCGAGGATGTGGAGATACCTATTTTCCTTAAAGACTTGTTTGCGAGAATATTTTCCGTTTGAAGTCCATATGCCCTTTGAATCCGAGGGTAGCCACGGGCGTGCCAGATCTGATGTCAAGTCTCCTAGAAGAAATTGGAACTCTAGGTGAGACTACTATGGTGCCAAATTGATTTGATTTCGATGTTGTATGGCACGAGAAACACTGTGAGGCAATGACTTAAATAAAGCCTTCAAAGCCATCTCTTTGAAATAGAAAAAGATGAAGCATGGTTTTGCGGCATTGGACCAGCTAATTTAGACAACATAGATGATACTATTCTGCGGAGATATCAGGAATAGTATTGAGAATTCGAGAATGGGTTGGACAAGTAAAGGCATTAAGGCGTGAGCATGTCACCTACTTTAAATCGCTATTTGCGAAAATGGTGGTCCGGAACTTCGGATAATGCCAAGTTCCAAAGAATCGAAAGGGACCACATGTTCAGGATGGATCAATCACATAATCAAATATGGAGTTGCTCAAGACTCATCACAAATCAGAAATTCGAGAGAATGGAGGCCAACGTTGAGCAAGAGATCAAGTACTCCAAAGTGAAATAAAGCGATGGCGGTGAGACCATGGCCTTAAGATCAAATTGAGTAGCATACTCAAGACTAATGAAAAGCATGACTAACACAAACAATAATATTGATCTACTCCTCGAGTGGAATTTTCCCTAATTGGCTCTACCACTGGTGCTAATGCCAAAAATGAGGAAGAAGGGAAATGAAGGAAGAAGCGAGTGATAAGGAAGAAGTAAAAGCGGAAGAAAGCAAAGGGGAAGGCATTTCATTGAAGAAGCCACCCTTGAAAATAATGTTTGCTAAGACCCTACATCGTGAGTGAAATGCTGACCTCAATTCTCGGAAACTACCGAAAGAGCTAACCGTAGAAGAAGAAGGGGGTGAAATGGCGATCAAACGATTAAGACAAGCCATTGAAACTGAATTTGACAAGGTAGGCGAAAATACTACGAGGCGATAAAAGACATAAAAGCAAGGTATTACGACCCTCGGCTATTTTGTTCAAAGATTCCCCTGATGTTCGTCCCCTCGAGAAATCACGTTTTGGATGCGGGGATCTCGAACCTAGATCTCTAGAGGAGTTTCAAACTCTAGGCTGGCTGTGAAGGATACTTCAAGAAGATGACTCTACCATAGGCATGGGATTTGTCTTTGGGAGAAAGGACTCGACTTATGCAAATTAGGGCGAAGCGTGAGTTCTAGCGATCGCTCGATTTGAAAGATACTTAAGTTGGAATTTTACAAACAAAATAGGTATTCTAAGATTTAGAAATTGTATTGTTTTTAAGTAGATTGAGTCAGTTATTGTTGAAATTGTACATCGAGTTGTAATAGGTATCAAGGTACCAAGAAATCAAAGCGGGCAGAAGACGGTAAAAAAATCATGGCGGTGAAAAGAAAAGAAAAGAAAAAGAAAAACAAAGAAAAAGAAAAAAAGGAAAAGAAAAACAAAAACAAAAGAAAAAGAAAAAAAAGGAAAAGAAAAAGAAAAACAAAAGGAAAAGAAAAAGAAAAAAGGAAAAAAATAAAATGTGTACCACGATACACAATTGTGTACCTCGTACACCAATTAAAAAAAAAAAAGAAAAGTAGAAGCTTGTGTACCTAGGTACACAAGTTGGTACCTAGATACTAGCAATAAATAAATAAATAAATATATATATATATATATATATATATATATTTTAAGTTTGAAGTCTTGTGCAATTGTTGTGTCTTGATCCGATTTCATCTACTTTCAACCGCCATACATTTGGTACCTACAAAACAACATCGACTTTACATGACGAAAAACCACGAACGAGAGATGGAGAAACATTATCGGTGAAGAAGAAGAAGAAGAGCCCATTACACATCAAAAGGAAAAATAGTGGAAGACAATTGATAATGGGCGGTAGGGGAGACCCATCTGCTTCACACCAACACCTACGAATCTTCCTCGCTATAAATAGCCTTGATTGAGGCGATTGAAAGACACCTCTCACCCCGAGAAATAAGTTATCGGTTTCTTTCTTTTTCATTTTAGTTTTTAGTTTTCTACCATTTGTGTGGTTCTTCATATTTGCTCGTGCCATTGATAGGAAGGGTAGCAAGCGAGGAGTTTACCTCTGGAAGCTTGAGAAATCTTCCAACCAGGATCTGAGATAAGTTTCTTTTTACCCTCTTTTAATTTTTGCTTGTAAATTGTAGAACATGTTTAATTATTTGTTGTTTAATTTTATGGATATCATCATGAGCTAAAAGTCAATTCTAGAGGATGATGTAACTTAATCGAATCTTATATTTGGATGCTTTTATTTATCATGTTTGATAGTTAATTTATTTATCTTTGTTGGTTTTAATTACTTCTAAATTACTTGATCAATAATTTGGATTATTTGGTTTATACAATTATAATTCGAGAGAATAAATTGTATAATTGGCTAAAAATAGTATAACTTAGAATTTCATATAATTGAAAAACTTATGAATTCTACGAAATCTTGTTTATGAATCCACTCGATCTTTATAAAATCTATTTTTGTGATTTTTATAGAGATATTGAAATCAAATTTAGATCTTTATAATTAATTACTAATCGAGATAGAATTAATTATTTTAAAATTCATGATTTATAAATTACTCTTGAATAAATTATAAATTAAGTTGATAAATATAAGATAAGATTAAGTGAATCATTCTCTAGAATATATTTATTATTGCATTTTTCGATCAAACTTTGTGTTAAATTGTGTTTTTGCTATTTACTTATTTTAAGAAAACACCCAAACTCATTATTCAATTTTCCGGATAAAATTAAGCTATTTTAATTCAAGATTTAGTGCTTATTTAATTATCATTCCCAATGGATACAACAACTCAATTTTTATCACTATATTAAAACTTGACACCGTACACTTGCGGTAATATTTTCTCGAACAAGTTTTTGGCGCCGTTGTGAAATGAATTAATTTTATTTGCGCTAATATTGTTACCACATTGTCTTAATTTTAGTCTAGATTTTTTAATTATTAGTATTTTTATTATAGTTCATTCGATCACGGCGATCTCGAGCACTAATTTAATCCCTTTTGATCCAAAATCGAAGGACATTGAGAAACTCCGAGCACACCAACGAATTGAGGCACTTGCAAAGGATGGACACAATGATGAAGATAACAACAATGTTCCACCGATACAAAATGGACAAGAACAAGCTATTCGAGACTACTTATAACATAACACAAATCACAATTATTCCTGTATTCAATGCCAACTTATTAATGCAAATAATTTTGAGTTGAAACCAACTCTCATAAGTATGGTTCAACAAAATCGTTTGGGGGAGTGCGATGATGACCCAAATTCTCAACTTGGCCACATTCTTGGAAATTTGTGATACCATAAAAATGAATGGTGTCTCATATGAAGCAATCCGATTGAGGCTATTTCCATTTTCACTCTGGACAAGCAAGACAATGGCTACAATCGTTTGCCCAGGAAGCATTGTAAATTGGAATGATCTTACTCAAAAATTTATGGCAATTTTGTTTCCACCAAGTAAGACACTCCAATTAAAAGTGAAATAGCTCAATTTCAACGATAGACTTTGAACCTTTGTACGAAGCATGGGAGCGATTCAAAGATCTACTTGAAGATGCCCACAATATTGGTATGCTAATTGGCAACATGTTCAATATTTTTACAAAGAATGAATGAGCAAACTCGTACAATTATTGATCTTTGCTGCGAGGTTCATTAATGAGCAAAACTCCTCTTGAAGCTCGATTTGCTTGAAGAGATGGCTACAAATAGCTATCAATGGCCTTCCGAAACGATCTATACAAAGAAAACCTGTAGGTGTGTTCGAGCTAGATACCATGTCAGCTCTATCTGCTCAAATCTCAGCTTTGACAAATCAATTAGCTGTAATAAATTCAGCAGGCAAAACACAATCAACAGACAAAGCACCGGTGGCCAGTCTCGAAGGGGTAATACAAGATGCAAATGAGCAAGCAAATTACCTAAACAACATAAATTTTAACAATCGAGGTAATCAATTGCCAACTCATTATCATCCCGGTATATGAAATCACGAAAACTTTTCTTATAGCAATACCAAAAATGTGTTGCAACCACCCCCGGGATTCCAAAATCAAGCAAGCACAAGCACACAAGTTGGGGAGAAAAAGCCTTCCTTGGAAGAATTACTTGCACATTTATTAGGAAACCGATCCAGGTTGAACAAAGCGATGCTCATACGGATAGTTTGGATTTAAAAGTAACAACAATTGAAACTCATCTCAAATCCTTGGAAACACAAATGGGGCAATTAGCTACGGCTATTAGCTCGCAACAAAAGAAAGAAAATTTTCCAAATAACACTGAGTTAAATCCACATAAGCATTGCAAAGCCATAAAATTGAGAAGTGGGACAGAATATGATGGATCGGAAATGCCAAATCATGCCACCAGTGAGACAAAAGCAAATTCTGAAATTTTCCACAAGGAAGAAAACATTGACAAAGAATCAAAAATTGAGAAACTTGAGGTAACACAAATTTCAAATTCTTATATTAAATTACCAAGTTCTCTTCCTTTTCCACAGAGATTTGAGAAGAAAAGATGGATTCTCAATTTTCCAAATTTCTAGAGATTTTCAAGAAAATTCACATCAACATCCCTTTTGCCGATGCACTTGAACAAATGCCAAATTATGCAAAATTCATGAAGGATGTGATGTCCAGAAAAAGAAAATTGGAGGCATATGAAACAGATCAAACTCACGAGAAGAGTGCGATGCCATTTTACAAAGAAAATTACCACAAAATTTAAATGATCCGGGGAGTTTCACTATCCCTTGCACTATTGGTGATTATTTCTTTAATAAAGCTCTTTGTGATTTGGGTGCTAGCATTAATCTTATGCCTTTGTCTATTTTCAGGAAACTTGGCCTTGGAGAGGTGAAACCATCTACCATTACTTTGCAATTAGCTGATAGATCACTCACTTACCCAAGAGTAGTGATTGAAGATGTTTTGATAAAGGTAGATAAATTCATATTTCCTGCAGATTTTGAGGTATTAGACATGGAAGAAGACCAAGAAATTCCTTTAATTCTTGGGAGACCTTTTCTAGAATCGGACGAGCTTTAATTGATGTGCAACGAGGTGAGTTAACATTGCGGGTAAACAATGATGAGGTTTTGTTTAATATATACAAAGCAATGATGAAATTTCAAGAAGAGCCTCAATCATGTCATTTTATTGATTTGATAGAATAAAATGCTCAAACGAATATTATTGAACAAAATTCAAGAGATCCGTTGGAACATTGTTTGACTCAATCAATAATGAATTGTGATGAAGAATTAATTAATGACATTGTTTTACTTGAGTATGTTCTTTCTCTTGATGCAAAACAAGTTGAAAAAGATAATCCAGCGAAGAATTGGAAAACGAAAATATTGAAAATGCTCAGAAAGAACTTTAGAATTAAAGGAACTTCCTAAACATCTTCAATATGCATTTTTGGGAGAGAATAAAACTTACCAGGTCATTGTTTATGCTTCTTTGTCTCATTCTGAATTGGAAAAATTGTTGCGAGTTCTTCGTGAACATAAGTCAGCTTTGGGATAGTATATTTCTGATTTAAAAGGTATAAGTCCTTCCATTGTAATGCACAAAAATTTAATGGAAGATTCTTATAAACCATCCATTGAACACCAAAGACAACTTAACCCAGCAATGGAAGAGGTAGTGAGAGCTGAATTTCTCAAATGGCTCAAGGTAGGCATCATCAATGCCATTTTTGACAGTTCATGGATAAATCCGGTACAGGTAGTTCCAATGAGGTATGTCGGCAGTGAAAAATGATAACAATGAATTAATCTCAACACGAATTGTAACAGGTTGGCTAGTATGTATTGATTATAAAAAATTGAACAAAGCTACTCACAAAGATCATTTTCCCCTTTCCTTTATTGATCAAATGTTGGACAGGTTAGCTGGTTACGAGTACTATTGCTTTCTTGATGGTTATTCAGAGTACAATCAAATCGCCATTGCCCCTGAAGATCAAGAAAAGACAACTTTTACATGTCCCTATGGCACTTTTGCGTTTTGCGAATGCCATTTCGATTATGTAATGCACCGCTGCTTTTCGCAGGTGTATGATGGCGATTTTTCATGGGATGGTAGAAGAAATAATGGAAATTTTTGTGGTTGACTTTTACATTTTTGACTCTTCTTTTGACCATTGTTTGAATAATTTATCCCAAGTTTTAAAGCGATGTGAAGAAACAAATCTTGTTCTTAAGCGGGAAAAATGTCATTTATGGTCAAAGAGGGTATTATCTTGGTCATCGTGTTTTTACGCAAGTTTGGAAGTGTATAGAGCAAAGATTGTAGCTATTGAAAAGTTACCACCACCATCAAATGTTAAAGGAATTGAAGCTTTTTAGGGCATGCGAGGATTTTACAGAGATTTATAAAAGATTTTTCCAAAATTGACAAACCTCTTTGTAATCTTCTTGAAAATGATTCTACATTTTGCTTTGATGAAGCATGTTTGCAGGCTTTTGAACAAATAAAAAAGGTTCTTATTTCGGCTCCTATCATGGTAGTGCCAGATTGGACTCTACCATTTGAGCTCATGTGCGACACAAGTGATTATGCAATGGGCGTTGTCCTTGGCCAAAGGCGAGATAAAATTTTCAAAGCTATTTATTATGCAAGCCGCACCATGGGCCAAGGCCCAACAAAACTACACCACAATGAAAAAAGAAATGTTGGCGGTAGTTTTTGCATTTGATAAATTTCGAGCTTGTCTGGTAGGTACCAAGGTAATTGTTTACACGGATCATGCGGCAATTCGATATCTTTTTCCGAAAAATGATGCAAAACCTCGTTTAATACGATGGATTTTACTTCTTCAAGAATTTGATATTGAAATAAGGGATAAAAAAGGTAGTGAAAATATTGTTGCCGACCATTTATCCCGCATCGAGCAAGCACACGAGGTAATAGAAAGCCCAATAAAAGAATCATTTCCGGATGAACAAATAATGATTGCCAAATCAATTTTACCATGGTATGCAGATTTTGTAAATTACCTTGCAGGTGGAGTTCTTCCCCCGGATTTAACATCACATCAAAAGAAAAAATTCATATATGATGTTAAGTCCTACTTGTGGGATGACCCATTATTGTTCAAGAGAAGATGTCTTGACTCAATCATACGCCGTTGTGTCCTCGGGGAAGAAATTGGAGAAATTCTCCAACACTCATCATTCTTCTTCTTATGGGGACATTTTGGACCAACCACGTCTGGTGGAAAAAGTGTTCGATCTGGTTTTTATTGGCCCACTTTATTTAAAGATTGTTACACATTTGTCAAGACTTGTGATCGATGTCAAAGGGTTGGTAACATATCAAGCGTCATGAACTTCCTTTGACAAATATGGTGGAGGTGGAACTATTTGATGTATGGGGCATTGATTTCATGGGACCATTTAAAACTTCATACGGCAATCTCTACATCTTGCTTGCGATTGATTACGTCTCCAAATGGGTGGAAGCGATCGCCACACCAACAAATGATGCCAAGGTAGTGCTAAAATTTCTACACAAGTATATATTCACTCGTTTTTGGCACTCCCCAGCTATTGTAAGTGACGAAGGTATGCATTTACGTAACAAATTATTTAATAACCTTCTTGCTAAATTTGGTGTACGCCATAAAGTTGCTCTTGCTTATCACCCTCAATCAAATGGCCAAAGCTGTGAAATTTCCAATCGTGAAGTTAAGCAAATTTTGGAAAATACGATGGCTATAATCGAAAAGATTGGTCACTAAAACTTGATGATGCATTATGGGCTTATCGTCGACTTACAAAACACCCATTGGTATGTCACCATATCGATTGGTATTTGGTAAAGCTTGTCATTTACGGTTTAACTTGAACATCGTGCTTCTTGGGCAATAAAAAATTGAATTTTGATTTAAAAGTTGCGGTGAAAAACGCGATTACTTGATTAGATGAAATGGAAGAATTCCATCACGAATCATATGAAAATGCCAAGATTTATAAAGAAAAAAACGAAAAAATGGCATGATCAAATGATTCTACTACGTGAATTCTTACCCGACCAACAAATGTTATTATTCAATTCTAGGCCAAGTTATTTCTAGGAAAGTTGAAATCACGATGGTCGGGCCATTTGTAATAGAACGAGTATCCCACTACGGTCTTTGTAGAATTGCGAGGAAAAGACGGGGATATATTCGGGTAAATGGGAAACGATTGAAACATTACTTTGGGAGCGAAACAAGGAAGATTTTAAATCTTCCACTTGGTGACACAAATTCTTAAGCCCGAGTAATTAGTGCAGTCAAGACTATAAACTTAGCGCTTCTCGAGAGGCAACCCGAGATGTGTGTGATTTTATTTATCCTTTTATGTGAGCGTTTATTTTTTAAAAGGTAAATACAAAAAAAAATCCAAAAAATTTAGACACGATCGTGTTGGATCATATTCACAAATTCGCATTTCGAGAAGATAGCACACTTAGAAGAGGAGATCTGCGAGAGGGTCGCAAGGCCTTGCAGCGTGAGTTACGTAAAGAGCGAAGAATCTGTTGGCAAAGCGGACCGGCGACTTCTTTGCTCGTGATGCTTATCATCGGGATTATTTGGCATCATGGACACATCATATTCTACATCCGATCTGATTTCATTCCTTGGTTATGCCTCCTACACCACTTACGTCACCTAAGATGATGTTACCACCGTTTGATGGATTTTTAGGAAGTTATTGACCTTAAAACTCTTTATTGCTTGATAAATTGTACATTGAGGTCAAGGCACATTTTAAGTTTGGGGGATAAAATTATGCATCATGATAACTTTTGATGGTTTTCAGATTGCTTGAGGACAAACAACAATTCAAGTTTGGGGGTATTTGTTAAGTTGGAATTTTACCAATAAAATAGGTATTCTAAAACTTAGAAATTGTATTGTTTTTAAATAGATTGAGTCAGTTATTGTTGAAATTGTACATGGAGTTGTAATAGGTATCAAGGTACCAAGAAATCAAGAAACGGGCGGAAGACGGTAAAAAAATGAATCATGGCGGTGAAAGAAAAAGAAAAAGAAAAGAAAAGAAAAGAAAAAGAAAAACAAAAAAAGGAAAAAAAAGGAAAAGAAAAAGAAAAACAAAAGAAAAAGAAAAAAAAGGAAAAGAAAAAGAAAAACAAAATGAAAAGAAAAAGAAAAAAAAAGGAAAAAGAAAATAAAATGTGTACCACGATACACATTTGTGTACCTAGGTACACCAATTAAGAAAAAAAAAAGTAGAAGCTTGTGCACCTAGGTACACAAGTTGGTACTAGTACTAGCAATATATATATATATATATATATATATATATATATATTTTAAGCTTGAAGTGCGGTGCAATTGTTGTGTCTTGATCCGATTTCACCTATTTTCAACCGCCATACATTCGGTACCTACAAAACATCATCGACTTTACACGACGAAAAACCACGAGCGAGAGATGGAGAAACATTATCGGTGAGCGAAGAAGAAGAAGACAACCATTTACACATCAAAAGGAAAAATAGTGGAAGACAATTGATAATGGGCCGAGGGGAGACCCATCTGCTCCACACCAACACCTACGAATCTTACGCTATAAATAGCCTTGATTCGACGATTGAAAGACACCTCTCACCCCGAAATAAGTTATCGATTTCTTTCTTTGATTTTTAGTTTTTAGTTTTCTACCATTTGTGTGGTTCTTCATATTTGCTCAGCAGCCATTGATAGGAAGGGTAGCACGAAGCAGGAGTTTACCTTTGGAAACTTGAGAAATCTTCCAACGGGATACGAACAAGTTTCTTTTTACCCTCTCTTTTAATTTTTGCTTGTAAATTGTAGAACATGTTTAATTATTTGTTGTTCAATTTTATGGATATCATCATGAGCTAAATTTCCATTTCTAGAGGATGATGTAACTTAATCGAATCTTATATTTTGATGCTTTTATTTATCATGTTTGATGAGTTAATTTATTTATCTTTGTTGGTTTTAATTACTTCTAAATTACTTGATCAATAATTTGGATTATTTGGTTTATACAATTATAATTCGAGAGAATAAATTGTATAAGCGGCCTAAAAATAGTATAATTGGCCTAAAAATAGTATTACTTAGAATTTCATATAATTGAGAAATTTATGAATTCTACGAAATCTTGTTTATGAATTCACCGATCTTTATAAAATCTATTTTTGTGATTTTTATAGAGATATTGAAATCAAATTTAGATCTTTATAATTAATTACTAATCAAGAGATAGAATTAATTATATTCTAAATTCATGATTTATAAATTACTCTTGAATAATTGATAAATTAAGTTGATAAATATAAGATAAGATTAAGTGAATCATTCCTTTAGAATTTATTTATTATTGCATTTTTCGATCAAACTTTGTGTTAAATTGTGTTTTTGCTATTTACTTATTTTAAGAAAACACCCAAACTCATTATTCGATTTTCTAGATAAAATTAGGCTATTTTAATTACAATACTTAGTGCTTATTTAATTATCATTCCCTGTGGATACGACAACCCGATTTTTATCACTATATTAAAACTTGAAACCGTACACTTGCGGTAATATTTTCTCGAACAACACCCGTATAGTACACTCCTGGAGGAGGAGCTGAGTCTTATCGAGGTAGGGGAAGGTTTGGAAGTGGTGGAAGAGGAAGAGGCACTCCAGCACAGCCAAGACCTAAAGATGTAAGGTACGTTGATCCGTAGAATAAAGGAATCAACTACTGGACTGGGTTCGACACTCTTGCAAATCTGGAAGTGGAGTGCAAAAATGAGGAGGCTAGAAGAAGACAAGAGGCTGAGAACGAGAGAGCTATTCGAGAATGGGAAGAAAGGCAGTGAAGGGAAGACCCTGGTGCCAAAAGAGCTTATGAGAGAAAGAAAATGGAGAGAGCTGAAGAGAATGAGAGAAGAAGGAAGCAGTCGAGGCGTTGAAGACGACTGGAACCCCTTTTAGTATTTTACTTAACTATAAATACATAAGTTGTAAGTATTCTTGTAATATCTATTGCTCTGATACCTGTTGTATTTTAGTTTAATAATAAACTCTGATACAATTGTAATAGATAGTATAGCTCTTATACGATGTATAGGGTATACTTTATATAACTTTGTAAAAATGCGTTTATAAAGTACAAGAATGATATGATCAATCAAATTGACATATTCAAAACATACATTCTTTATTCTTTCCGCTTATATTGCTATAATTATTTAAGTTTTGGCATCATCAAAAAGGGGAAATTGATAGGAAAATTTATGTTTAGATTTTGATGATACCATGTAAAACATAGAATAGGAAGTTGGCACCCCATTTTCTTTGTAATTCAACTTGTAATAGATAGGTATGTTTGAGCTGAGTTGGAGTCAGCTAAGTTGAAGATACAAGAGTCGACTGGAGATTGAAGAGAAGACCCAGCTGTGTGTCAGCTGTGTGAAGCCAAGTGAAGGATCAATCAAGTGACAGAAAGGTTGTCTCAGTCAGCTAACTAATAGCTAAGTCATTGAATGATTTGAATCGAATGTCAAAGGGGTTGCGGCGACAAGACTTGAAGAAAGGCGATAGATATCCATTGTTAACACAAGTCAAGATTTTGCTGGAAATAGGCCTGTGTCAGGCTACCAGCAATAAAGTTGTTTCTTTGAAAGAGTCTGCAAAAAGCAAGAAACCAATGAGATGTACCTAAAAACTGCGAGAGACCAAGGAAAGGATGCGATTCATTAAACTCGGTAGATGCGATCCTCATTAATGCTTTGCAAGGACAATACATGCCAACAACCTACGCGTGGGATTTGAAATATATGTCTATCTCTTCAACGGACATATTTTTGAATCCTTACTATAAAAGGCTAAGGAAGCAAGTGAGATAAGGTTACCAACTTTACGAATTACAAGAAATCAAGCATTTAAGCAAAACCTGCAAATACTCTCAAACTTTTAAAGTTAATCCTCAAGCCTAAAATTGAAGGAACTCGATCCAACACACTCAGTGAAGGAAAGAATACTTCATCAACTTGAAGAGAAACTGTTTGAAGAACAAAAAGTCTACTCTCCAAGGTTGAAGGAAAAGTAGTAAGGTTCAAGTTGAACCGAAGCTTTTCGTTGGAAGGTCAGTATGATCAATTCCAAGAGTTCTTGGGAGCTAAAGTAACAAGAAAGCCGTTTTGTGAAGAAAGGCATTGAGTCCCAGGAAGCGGCCACCGTGTGATCAAGGCGACTCGGATTGTTCACTACTTCGTAACCAGATCAGTTACTAGTGGATTCCCCGAGGAGTTGGAGAAGAGTGGATTAGAGTAATTACCCCATCCTCGAACCACTATAAAATTTCTTGTGTCATCTTTACTTACAGCACTTTATTTCTTGCATATTATCTATATCTGATGCTAAGTTATATCCCAGTCGAGGTGATTCTACTCTCAAGGATTTCTCCCCACAACTTACAAAATTTTTAAAGATAAGGTAAAAAAGTCTTCTTTGAAGCTTGGCCCTTGTGAATTGGACATATAAGGATTCCTTTAGTCAACTTATGTGTAGTAAGCCCAACACGAACTAGACTTCTAACTTCCAGCATGCTACCGAATATTGCAGCCCGTAAGTTAGGGGACTTTTGAATCTTGATGTTGGATAATTTACTTTTTGTTGGGAAATTTATTGTTTAGATTTTGATGAATGCCATGTAAAACTTAGACTAGAAAGTTGGCACCCCATTTTCTTTGTAATTTGCATTATAATAGATAGGTTGTTCGAGCTGAGTCAAGTCAGCTATGCCTGGATATGCAAGAAGTCAACTGAAGGCTAAAATGAAGACTCATTGTGAAGCGGTGAGTATGGCAAGGAGGAGAAGTCAAGAACTCGATCAAGGAGTAGCGGCTATGATACATTTGTGAGAAGTGTCGATCAAGTCAACTCAAGACAACCAAGTCAAGTTGAAGTGAATGAGATGAGTCTTCCAATGATTAGGAGCTGACTCGAAGTCACCTGGGGAAGTTAAGAAACTGCAGTCAAGTCAAGACAACTGAGAAGAGTCCATCGCACAGAAGTCAAAAAAGTTACTTAAATAAGTAATACTTCCATCTTTGTAATATTCTAAAGTGCTCGATCCCGAAGCGTGCAAAAGGAATAAACCATGGGAAGCACTTTGCACGTGTCGAGACTCGAAAAGTTGAAGGTTCATTTAATACGAGGTAATGTCAATTTCAAGGATTTGCAACAAGACAAGCCAACGACCACTAGTGTCTTTTGAAAATCAGCCTATCTCTTCAACGGGCAGATTTTTGAAAGAGCACTATAAAAGGCAGAGGAATCAATTTGAGAATAGGTCACCTTGACTACCTGAACCACGAACTTTCAAGTTATTATTTGAGATGTAATCTGCAAAAATATTCTCAAGTTATTCAAGCAAATCCTCAAGCCTAAACTTCGAAGGAAATCGATCCAACACCAAGCTGTGAAGGAAAGACAACCTCATACTGTTGAAGAGGAAACTTTTGAAAAATCAAAAGGGGTCTACATTCCAAGGAGGATTGTAGAAAGGTTCAAGGTAGAACCAGTCTCAAGTCATTGGAGGGCTTCATGATCAAATCCAAGAAACTTGAGCAAGTGAGCTGTAGTAGCAAGCGGTGCCTGTGAAGAAAAGCTCGAGTCGTCACGAGAAGCCAATTGTGTGACCAAGGCATCTCAGGCATGAGTCCCAAAGGATCAAGTCACCGTGTGATCAAGACTTGTATCCGGGTGATAACCACTTTGTACTCGATCAATATTTAGTGGATTCCTCCAGGAGTTGGAGAAGAGAGGATTAAAGGAATTACCCCATCTTAAGGCGTATAAAATTTATTGTGTCATTTAAATTTCAAAGATTTACTTACGCATATTATTTAATATCTGCTAATAATTTGCTATCGAATTGATATTTAACAAAGTGCTAAAACCAAGTTTTAAAACAACTTAAATCAAATTCAAGGGTGTTAAGTCTTCCGCAAATGAAAATCTCATCACGACCAAGTTAAGTATTAGACTAAGCAATGAGTTATTCTATCAAAAACTTCGATCCGAGTCTGTTGAGTGGCTAACTCTGTTTGGTTAACTAACTTAGTTGTCCATCAAGGACATAGTTTGTGAAATCAACTCGAACTTATTTAAAAAAAGACTAAATCGAAAAGTTGGTAAGGTTTATTGTTGGGAAATTTATTGTTTAGATTTTGATGAATGCCTTGTAAAACTTAGACTAGAAAATTGGCACCCCATTTTCTTTGTAATTTGCATTGTAATAGATAGGGTTGTATGGTGAGTCAAGTCCGCTATGCCCGGAAATGCAAGAAGTCAATCGAAGGCTAAAATAAAGACTCATTGTGAAGCGGTGAGTATGGCAAGGAGGAGAAGTCAAGAACTCGATCAAGGACTAGCGGCTATATCTTGTTGTGAGAAGTGTCGGTCAAGTCAACTCAAGACAGCCAAGTCAAGTTGAAGTGACAGATGAGTCTTTCAATAATTGGGAGGCGACTCGAAGTCACACAGGGAAGTTAAAGACACACGTCAAGTTAAGACAAGCTGAAAAGAGTCCGTTGCCGAAGTCAAAAAGTTACTTAAATAAGTAATACTTTCATGCTTTGCAATATTCTAAAGTGCTCGATCCCGAGAAGCGTGCAAAAGGAATTATCCATGGGAAGCCCAGCACTGTGTCGAGGCTCGAAAAGTCGAAGGTTCATTTAATACGAGGTAATGTAAATTTCAAGGACCGCAACAAGACAAGCCAACGACCACTAATGTCTTTTGAAAATCGATCTATCTCTTCAACTGGCGATTTTTGAAAGAGCACTATAAAAGCGAGAGGAATCACTTTGAGAGAGGTTACCCTGGACCACGAATTTCAAGTTATTATTAGTGTAACTTGCAAAAATATTCTCAAGTTATTCAAGCAAATCCTCAAGCCTAAACTTGAAGGAAATCGATCCAACACCAAGGTTTGTGAAGGAAAGACAACTTCATATTGTTGAAGAGGAAACTTTTGAAGAATCAAAAGGGTCTACATTCCAAGGAGGATTGTAGAAAGGTTAAAGGTCGAACCGAGTCTCAAGCTATTGGAGGGCTTCGTGATCAATTCCAAGAGGCTAGAGCAAGTGAGTTGTAGTAGCAAAGCAGTGCCCTGCAAAAAAGCTGAGTCGTCACGAGAAGCCAGCGTGTGATCAAGGCATCTCGGGCCCGAGTCCCAAAGGATCAAGTCAGTGTGATCAAGACTTGTATCTGGGGTGATAACCACTTTGTACTCGATCAATACTTAGTGGATTTCTCCAGGAGTTGGAGAAGAGAGGATTAGAAGAATTACCTATCTTTGAACCTCTATAAAATTTATTGTGTCATTTATATTTCAAGATTTACTTCGCATATCATTTAATATCTCTGGCGATAATTTGCTATCCAATTGATATTTAACAATGTGCTAAAACCAAGTGTTAAAACAAACTTAAACCAAATTCAAGGTGTTAAGTCTTCCGCCGAAAATCCCATCACGACCAAGTTAAGTATTAGACTAAACAAATGAGTTATTCTATCGACAAAGACTCGGTCAGTCATTGAGTGGCTAACTCTATTTGGTTAACTAACTTAGTCATCCATCAAGAGACATAGGTGTGAAATCTACTCGAACTTATTTAAAGGACTAAATCGAAAAGTTGGTAAGGTTTATTCAACCCCCCTAAACCTTACTTACACCCCTTGGACCTACAAGTGGTATCGGAGCGGTTGGTTCATTGAGCCTTCCGCATTGGTTCTTGAACTAGATCTCCAATCTTTCAAAGAAGTTGTTAACACTTTTTTTCAAAAGCCATTTTTAAAACAACAAAGTTATTATCATGGAAGCAAATTTGACACGCATTCCTATGTTTACCATTGAAGAATTTGATGACTGGAAAATACGTATGCAGGCTCATCTACCAGCTTTACATGATGAGATGTGGATAGTGATAGAGGATGGGCCATTGCAAATAATGAAGGTGAACACAGCTGCAATGAGAGCTGCTGCAGCTGAAGAAGAGGAGATGCCTCTCCCCAGGACCAGACTATGGTTGAAAAGCCAAGAGTCAATGGATAAATGATGATAGAAAAAGATACAACCTTGACAACGTGGCCAAAGATATACTTTACAAGACTTTGGACAAAGCCATATTCAACAAAGTCAAATCTTGCAAAACAACCAAAGAAATTTGGGACAAATTAACCTTAATTTGTGAAGGATCTGAGCAAATCAAGGAAAACAAATTATCTGTTGTTGTTCAAAAATTTGAAAATTTTAAAATGCTTGCAGGTGAAACAATGGATCTGCTGGATGCTAGATTCACTGAAATTACAAATGAGCTCTCGGCCCAGACTTGGGAAAGAATACACCCGAGGAAGGAGATGTGTATGAAGATCTTGAGGAGCCTCGGTGAGTGGGAAATGAAGACCATGGCTCTAAGACACTCGATGGACCTATCAAAAACATCCAATCATGAACTATTCTCAGACCTCAAAGCTTATGAGTTTGAGCTGAGAAGAAAGGATCAAGAGGATATAGTTGTACCCAAAACAGCTGCACTCATAGTCAAGGAAGGAAAGAGAGCTGAGACCAAAGAAGTTATTGACCAGGAGGAAATTGCCTTAATGGTTAAAAGATTTAACAAGTTCTTCAAGAACTACAAAAGAAACAAAGGTGAATCCTCCAGAAGACACTCAGCTCCCTCCCAAGTCAAGGAAGATAGACCAACAAAAGAAGCGAGTATCAAAAGGTCAAATATCAAAGAGCTGACAACCCAAGAAATGAGAGAGCTGATCAAAAGGTTGAAAACATGTGTTGGAATTGCAGACAACCAGGACACTTTGCCATTGACTGTCCATATCCTGTAGTAAATAAATACAGAAATGAAGAAGAAAGAAAAGTCTTCAGAGAAAGAAGGCAAGAAAAGAAAAGAGCAATGTTGGTTTCTTTGAGATCGTTGACCGACTAAGTCAAAAAGAAGCGGACTTTCGAGAGTAGTGAAGTGACTACTCAAGTGACTTTGAAGAAGAAGCCTTAATGTTTAATGGCTAAAGAACAAGATCAACGACCCGGGAAGATGAGGTACACTCTAACTCATCTCATTCGATTCTAGTGATAGTGATTGTGACACACACACTTCATCACCCACTGATCTTTATGATTCATTAGGCAAAATGATGAAAGATTTTGAGCACATTAAATCCTCACACTCGCTATTAAATGAGGAAAACAACCAGCTCAAAATCCAAAACTCACAGCTGACTAAGGAGCTGAGTACTCTAAGTCACTTAGGTGATGAGAACAAAGAGTCAAGGTGAGAATGCTAAACTAATAAGCGAGAGATAGTCTGCTACGGAAAAGAGAGAAAATGATCTCAAAAATGTGATTGCTTCATTCACAAAGGCATCTAAATCATTGGATGACCTTATCATGAGCCAAAAAGAATGTGGAGACAAGACAGGCATATGATTCAATTCCTTTGTGCATAGTCAAACTCCTAGAGTGATCTTGGAAAAAGGATCTTGAGTAATGAAGCATCTCAAAAATCCAAGACACCAAATGTTGCACACACATCATTCCAAAGCACAATCACAAACAAAGCGGCCTAGGATATAAAGGAAAAGGAAAAAACAACCGATTGAGTATCTTTGAGAGGACAAGCGAGAAGAAATCAACAGAGTTCCTCGAAAAACTCCAAATAGGAAGTACTCTGTAAAGAAGAAAGCAGCTACGAGAATCCCCAGAAGTTCTATCAAAGGAAAACAAATGATGGGAATGGTAGAAACTACCCAAGTCAAGCTGATTGGAATAATGTGAAATATCAGCCAAGACCTATGGAATACATGCCAAAATGGCAAAGACCTATAACTCAGCAAAGGTCATTCCAAATGCAACAAAGCTATTATCGCACACATATGCACCCAAGCACTACACTCGGAGATATCACAATTACCCAAAAGAAGGCAACTAAAAACACACACACAGGGCATACGGACAAAAGAGACAATTTGTATGAACCTAAAGCCCCCAAGCAATTTGCGAAAGTGAATTATGATTATGGCAAAGATAGATGGCAACCCCTTAGAGTCAAATCATTTAGCTATAGGTTGGTTGGATCATCTTACAGCACTAACCCCTCAGGACCCAGGCAAGTATGGGTACCTAAAAACTAATTTCCTTGATTGCGAGTTCAAAGAAAACAGTGAGTGCCAAGGAACCTGATACATGGGCGATGCATTTATTCCGGACACATGACAGAAACAAGAAAATTTTTCAAAGTTCAAGGAGATTAGAGGTGCAAAAGTCATATTTGGAGGAAATGAAGCTCGAGGAAATAAGAGGCAATCGATCCATCAAGAAAAATGGATTAGAAATCACGGATGTTGCATATGTTGAAGGCCTAAATTTCAACTTACTAAGCATTAGCCAACTCTGTGACAAAGGCTATAATGTTGGATTCAACATGGGAGTGTGCCAAATCAAAGACAATTGAATCAAATGAAGTAGTGTTGCAAGGATCCGACAAAAGAACATGTATGTGGTAGGTGGTCACCGCCACACCAAGCACTTGTTTATTAGCAAAGAGTACAACCGAATCAAGTTGGATGTGGCACAAGAAGCTGAATCACCTGAAATTCAAGACAATTAACAAGCTTGCAAGGAGTAATCTTGTAGAAGGACTCCCCAGACTCAGTATACAAGAAAGAAAGTGTTTGTGATGCATGCGGATGGGAAAGCGATTAAATCATCATTTAAAGAAGCGATCAAGTCCATCTTCAACAAGGATACTGCATCAGTTACACATGGATCTATTTGGTCCAGTTGAGCCAGCAAACATAAGTGGAAAGAAATACACTCTAGTAGTGGTGGATGATTATTCAAGATATAAGTAGACAATTTTCATGTGTAAAAAGAAAGAAACTTTGCAGAAGTTACCACAGCTGATGAAAAGAGTTCAAAATGAGAAAAGTCAAACCATTATAAAGATAAGATCTGATAGAGGAACTGAGTTTGTCAATGGAATAATAACTCAATACTGTGTTGAAAATGGTATTAGTCACGAACTATCTGCAGCTAGAACTCCGCAGCAGAATGGAGTTGCAGAAAGGAGGAACAAAACTCTCAAGGAAGCTTCAAGGACCATGTTAGCTGAAGCAGGGCCGCCTAAAAGATTTTGGGATGAAGCCATAAACACTGCATGCTATACTCAAAATAGATGCATGATAAACAGACAACTGACAAAGACTCCATATGAAATCTGGACAGGGAGAAAGCCAAATGTTGCATACTTTAAAATATTTGGTTGTAGCTGATGAATAATCTAAAGGCATTTGATGCTAAAGCTGATGAAGGCATCTTCTTGGGATACTCAGCTGAAAGTAAAGTCTATAGAGTGTTGAACAAAAGGATTATGGTCACAGAAGAGTCTATCCATGTGGTTTTGGATGAACCTAATGTAAATGGAGAAGACATTGAATAGTTAGGCGATAAACCGAATCAACCAACTATACGAGAAGAGTCCCTATGTTGAAGGCAAATCGAGTAATTAATCAAGTGAAGATGAGATAGTCAATCTCAAAGACAATGGAGAATATGCACGGCTAAGTAATGATGAGAGAGTCTGCTCAAGATAACACAATGCAAGGACGATCGAACTAAGCTAACTTACTCCAACCGGATGTGAGATGGCTAAGAGGCCATCCACGAACTAGTCATTGGAGATGTAAGAGACGGTGTAAGAACCGGATCGAGCTCAACAAGAAGCAATATTCACTTGCTTTATTTCCCAAATAGAGCCAAAAGATGTGTCCCAAGCATTGGATGATGCACATTGGATTCGAGCCATGCAAGAAGAGTGAATCGGTTTGAAAGAAACAAAGTATGGGAATTGGTTCAAAGACCAACTCATCAAAATGTTATTGGCACAAAATGGGTTTTGAAACAAGATGAATGAAGAAGGTTACGTGGTAAAAACAAAGCAAGATTGGTAGCCAAAGGGTATTGCCAAGAAGAAGGAATAGATTTTGATGAAACATTTGCCCCTGTTGCAAGATTAGAAACAATAAGAATGTTTCTTGCCTATCTTTTTACACAAGAACTTCATTGTATATCAAATCGATGTAAAAGTGCATTCTTAAATGTATTATTGGAAGAAGAAGTCTATGTTGAATAACCTCCAGGGATTTGAGCGAGAAGACTCTTGGAGATAAGGTGTACAAACTCAAGAAAGCTCTTTATGGATTGAAACAGGCACCAAGAGCATGGTATGATACATTATCTCAATTCCTAACGAGATAATGGATTCACCAAAGGCAAAGTGGATAGAACACTCTTGAGAATTCAAGATGGAGAGAGTATCTTTGCTTGTTCAAATATATGTGGATGACATTATTTTTGGATCCACAAACAAAGAGGCGTGTGATAAATTCTCAAACCTCATGCAAGGCAAATTTGAGATGAGCATGATGGGAGAGTGACATTCTTTCTAGGACTTCAAGTTAAGCAAAAGAAGGATGGAACCTTCATAAGTCAAACAAAGTATACGAGAGATTTAATGAAGAAATTTGGTATCGTAGAAAATCTTCTGAAAAAAATACCAATGAATACATCCTCAAGATGGATATGGATCTGAATGGCAAGCACATGGATCAAACAAGATCTGAGCACTTATTGGTTCATTGCTCTATCTCACAACAAGTAGGCGGACATCACCTTTGTTGTAGGTGTATGTGCAAGATTTCAATCTGCACCAAAAGAAAGCCATATGACAGTAGCTAAGAGAATCATAAGGTATTTGAAGGGATGCCAGGAAGTCAGCTTATGGTATCCAAAGGGAGGAGGATTCAAGCTTATTGGTTACTCGGACTCGACTATCTTTGGATGTAGAGTGGACGGAAGAGCACTTGAGGCACATGTCAAATGCTTGAAACAGATGGTTTCTGGTTTAGCAAGCAAAACTCAATAGCCACATCCACAATCTGAAACCGAGTACATAGGCAGGGCGAAATTGTGCCCAAGTCTTATGGATGAGACAACAACCGAGAGATTATGATGTTGAAGAAAAAGAGATTCCAATTATGTGTGATAACACAAGTGTCATTGTAATCACTCAAAATCCTGTGTTGCACTCAAGAACAAGCACATTGATGTCAGATATCACTTCATAAGAGATCATGTTGAAAAGAAGGACATCACCTTGGAATATATCTCAATTGACAAACAGTTAGCTGACATATTCACAAAGCCATTATGTGAATCAAGATTTGAAGAACCCAAACATGAGCTAGGGTTAATTGAGCTGAGTTAACACTTAAAAGATTCAAGGAGAAGAGATAAAACAAGAAAAGATAAAATTGAAGCTAAGTTTATAAATCAGCTAAGTGAGTCAGCCGTATCGGAAAATCAGCTGCATCAAGTTTGTTGACAGTTGAGTACCTATGTGAAAAGAGAGAAGAGTTGAATCAGCTAAGGAGTAAGCTGAGTTATTTATGAGCTAATTGACAAAAACGCAGTCATTTTTACTAAGCGAGAATGTTTTTTAGGATGACGTCAGTGCAATAATGACAAATACAGTCAAAAGATGCACGACCAAGCTTATGATTGGATATAAATACTGCCGCATTAAATGCGAGAAATTAAATGCTAATCGGCGTGCTAAATCTGAGCCGTTGATCTCGATCAAATTTCAAAACCTGTATGCACGTCCTTTCATAACCCATACATATACCATTTCGTCCGTTTTTCTCTCACTTTACACAAACTGTTCATCTCTCCCAAAAGCAAAGAAAAAAATTCTCTCTCGAAACCCTACAGATTTTCAAAGCACATTTTCAAAGTTTCGTTCGGTAAATCTTCAAGAAATGGCATCTACTTACGATTTTGTTAAGTTGGGAGTCTACCGTGGATTTTGAAGGAATGATCAAACTGGGGTTCGAACCTTGTGAAGAAAATAGCTGAGAAAGTGGAGAAGTCTGGGCTAAAACCCTTTCTCACAATGGAGTTTCAAATGACCTACGTGGAGGAGGTCACGCACTTCTATGTGAACGCTGAAGTTCATGACGAGGGCATCAAGTCCTCTGTTCACGGGAAAGAATTCCCAATCACTGCCAAGGACTTGGTAGAACACTGTTTGCTACCGGCGGAAGGAGTCTTGGGAGATCTATGAAGTGATGTAAACCTGGGGCATGGAAGGAAGTGGCCAAACTTGTCTTTGCGAAGATTGTCTACACAGTGATAAGAAGGCTGGCGAAGGAAGATTACCATAAAATTTGTTGGACATTGTTGCCAAGTGTGTAGACATCAAATTTGGAAGCTTTAATCACCTGTCCAAAACCAAGTGATCGTGATGGGTCTTGTGATCATAGAGGAGAAGAAGGTAAATCTGGCTGAGTTTGTATCAAAGAGACTACGCCAAAATATTGGGAATATGTCCTTCAAGGAAGATGTATCGTTCGGAGGATCTTTGGGGTATGGTTTGGTGATTGGCCGACTGATGGAGGTAAAAGGTGTTCCTCTCCGACATGGAAAGGCGTTCCATGTTAACAAAAAGATGTTCCGATCAAATCTCTTCGGAGCACAGAAGAGAGCTTATGCCAAGAAGGCGGACACAAGTGATAGGGAATCGGTGACCAAGAAAGCAAAACTGTCTCCTCCCCTCCCAAGAAGAAGGCTGCCTCTGCAGCTGCAAAGAAGACTGCTGCCCCTGCAGCAAAGAAAAAGAAAACCGCACCTGCCCCTGCAGCCGCAAAGAAGAAGGAACCGTTAATCCCTTCTCCAGTGATTAAGAAGAAGAGGACTGCCACAACAAGAAAGGCAGCTGCCTCTAAGACAAATGTGAAGCCATTTACCTTCGACGAACCGGAGGAAGTGGAACCGATATTCCTCTGGTGAAAACCAAAAGAAAAGAAGAAGAAGAATCTTCAAGCGCTCGAGCTTGAGAAAACGGCCGAGTCGCCACTCGGCTAAAGCAGATCTTGAGACAATTTGGAGAAGTAGAGTCTCGAAATTATAGATGAAACAACCAAGTCTCATTGAGCCGATCAGCGAGGCAAGTTGAAGTCCCAGTATGTAGTCGAGAATAGCCGAGAGCAAGAGGCGGTGAAAAGGCGATTCACTGTCGACAGGGTTGTGTCCCCACCTGCGACAGATCTTTGGTGAGTGTTGGCGGCAAGTGCTACCCTCAATCCCCGAGAGTGAAGGAAAGCAAGCGGATGACGATGATGATTTGATGATAATATCCCCACCATATCCAGGACATCCAAAATCGTGCGAGAATGGAGAAAGTGGAAGTTGAGTCACTCTAGGGTGCGGTTTGAACACCCGAGTTTATTGAGAGGAAGAGGAACTCTTGAGTTCCTTGAAGTTGACACATCTTTGCAAGCCCTTGATGAGGATAATCGCATCAACATGTTACAAATTCGAAAAAGAAAAACGAACAGTAGAAGCGTGAGAGGAAGCGAGAAGCCCGTGAGAAAGCCGATATCTGTCCTCTAATCGGAACCACTGATCATACTCATGCACATCTTGACATGCTTTCGAGAGCGATGAAGATCCGGACCTGCTGCTGCGGCGATCAAGAATTGAGATGCAGCAAGCCATGTGGGAATCCAGGATCCTACATGAGCAATAGGCGATGGATGGAAGGCCCTGGAGAGTCTTCCAAATCACAGCTGGAGATTGATCCTATGGAAGTGGTGCAGCAGATTGCAACTGTTGTTGCTGCGACCACTTCCCACCACGATGAAGGCATTAAGGGAATTGGCGATGAAACCGGAACTTGGGGACCCAAGTCGAGCCAACCCCTACTGAAGGTGTCTTACCACCTGCCCCAACGACTGATAACTCACAGGAAACAGCCGGGAGTTTGGAGAAGAGTGACCCCATTCCAAGTCACTCAGTTGGTGTGCCGGCTGAGGGGGAAACTCCCTCCACTGCAGCTAGGTCGGAGAATGTTGCAGCTGACTCTACAACGAATCTAGGAGGCAAAGTGGAGAAGGAAAAACAAACAGATACACAACAACTTGTCACTGACGAGGCTCATATAGTTGAGACTGTCTCAGCTGAAGTGCCAACTGCTCTGCAGGCCAATGACGCTGCAGAAGCAGCAAAGGTACAGGATGGATCTGCCCTGGGAGTTAACACTCTAGGCAATGAAAGTGCAATCCATGGAGTTGAGACTCCAGTGGATGCCACCTCTGAAGACCCCAAGACAGTGAGACTGTCGAAGGGGATTGTCCAAGGCCTAGTCTGCGATTG
This sequence comes from Rehmannia glutinosa, assembly GCA_016081115.2. Taxonomy (NCBI): domain Eukaryota; kingdom Viridiplantae; phylum Streptophyta; class Magnoliopsida; order Lamiales; family Orobanchaceae; genus Rehmannia; species Rehmannia glutinosa. Next base: position 62,813,691 of record CM071930.1, on the reverse strand, counting down.
AGATTGCGGGAGGTAGTGCGAAGGCCTACGGGAGGTTGAGACTTCCCAGAGGTAAAGAGGAGAAAACACAGAACATTCCTCCTACTATCATCGATGAATGCGAGAAGGAGATAAGTGCCCTTCATGATTCCCAAGACAACCCCAGGCGTAACTTTTACTCGGGATCGAAGGTGAAGATGAAGCTGAGTCATCCCCCATTGTAAATCCAACCGACTCAGCTGAGGATGTTCTTCCCAACACGAGTCAGCCAGAATTCAAGGCTGCTCATCAAAAGTTCAATTTTGATGATGAGCCACCCCTACAAATCAAAAGGAAAAATCAGCTGAGACCGACGAAGCTGTTGAGACAGCTGAGGCTCAGCCAGCTGGGTCAATACCACAACAGACCCCGGCTGAATCATAGTCAACTGTGCAGGCTCCCAAAGCTACAGCAGAATCGACTCAACCGGGCACATCACGGCCGCAAGTCATAGTTGAACAAATTCCCTATGTCCGTGATGATGCATTTTAACAAACTTTCCCTTTCACACTGGAGCTGCCTGATCTTGATGAAGAATCAGCTAGAGAAAAACGACGTTTCCATAAACCTGATCCCATCATTCCAACAGACACCATCGTTCCAGCAGACTTTGACTTTGACGCTGCTTGGCCGCCAGCTGAGACGGAGGTAAAAACTGAGGTTCGAGAAGTTTTCAAGGCTATATTTGCGGAGATAGAGAAGATGGAAAGACACCAGGCCTAATTAGATATGCGGCTGGATAACCGAGACGCTAATCTTACTGCTGATCTGCATGAAATAATAGTCAGGATTCGGGAATGGTGGCAACAGCAGCAGATAATGCGCGTGGAACAAGTTCGATACTTCAAAGCATTGTACAACAAGATGCTAATCTGGAGCGCTGATAATGCTGACATGACGAAGATGAAGCAAGAAAACATTGATAGAATGCATACCTCTCATACCCGCGAAATGGAATTCTTCTTTGCTGCGAGAGAACATGAATGAAAAATTGAAAGATTCTTATGGCTGAAATGAAGTTGGTGACAGCCAAATCCAACGCCACTCGCTCGAAATTTCGAGCGAAGATACTCCAGTGAGAATCAGCGAACTTCGGCTATCGATCGCTAGATTTCATGCTGTGGCATGTTTCGAGGGGTTCCTCTCTTCTTTGATGATGCCAAAAAGGGAAGAGGAATACCTAAAGACGCGTTGAAAGGATCCGCGGTGAGAAGAAGGACGCGCGATCGTGAAGGAAAACGATTGAAGAAGCGAGAAGAAAGAAAAGAGAAAATTAGTTGAGGGGGAAGGTTCGAAGGATATGACTTTAATGGTTGCTAGAACCCCTCAACAAGGATTTGTCACAGCTGACATAATCAGCAAACTTCCAGTGACTCTGCCACTCCAACACTCTGCTGTGCCCATGTCTGAGAAAAAGAAAATAGTAGAAGCAGAGATGATGGAGATTGAAAGAAAAATGGATGCCCGTGCGATGGACATACTGAAACAATATGGAGGCATTCCGGCAGGAAGAGACACTGATGCTATTTCAGACGTCGGAATCGAGCCGAGATCTGTTGATGAATTCAAGACGCTTGCATCCGAGGGATACTTCGAGAACATGACCATGGCCCAAGCCTGGGACTTGCATTGGGAAAAAGGCCTCAAGCTGTGCGAAGAAGGCGATAGCGACGGAGACTCAGAAGCGATCGCTCTGCGGTCACTCTCTTGGAAAGAAAGAAGGCCCCAAAGACAATACACACCTAGAGGAAGAGGTAGTAGCAGTGGAGGAAGAGGTTTCAAACCTAGACCTCTACCCAAAAACATCGAATATATAGATCCAGGGAAGAAATGAGGGATCTATTGGGCTGGGTTTGACGAAGTAGCCAACTTGCAAGTGGCCAAGAACAATGCTGAGTATGTAAAGAGAATCGAAGAAGAAAATAAAAGACAAACTTAGCTGTGGGAAGAGAGATAAGAAAGAAAAAGAAGAGATGAAGTCGCGAAAAGCCTATGAGAAAAAAAGCGGTGAAGAAGAAAAAAGAAGAAAAAAGGTCGAAGACACGAGTGATGAAGAAAGAAGGAGGCAGCGAAGGAGATGAAGTGTTGCTATCCACCCCTTCATGTAGTTTACTATTGTAAATGCATAAGTATGTAAGTCTTCGGTACATTGAATAAGAAATCTGTAATTTCTCTATTTTTTTTTTTGCGTAGACATAGATGTTTGCTTTGATACACTTTGTAAACAGCTGTGTAAAGGACAAAAATGTTATGATCAATAAAAGATTGATTCTACGCATACATTCTCTGTTACTACACTACCTGTATGTATCTTTGATGGTTATACTTTTGCATGTATGTTTTAAATTTTGGCATCATCAAAAAGGGGGAAATTGTTGAGAAAATTATTGTTTAGATTTTTATGAATGCCATGTAAAACTTAGATTAGAAAGTTGGCACCCCATTTCTTTGTATTTTGCATTGTAATAGATAGGGTTGTACGAGCTGAGTCAAGTCAGCTATGCCTGGATATGCAAGAAGTCAACTGAAGGCTAAAATGAAGACTCATTGTGAAGCAAATTGAGTATGGCAAGGAGGAGAAGTCAAGAACTCGATCAAGGAGTAAGCGGCTATAATCTTCTTTGAGAAGTGTCGATCAAGTCAACTCAAGACAAAAGTCAAGTTGAAGTGACAAATGAGTTTTCCATGATTGGGAGTTGACTCAAGTCACCTGGGAAGTTAAGGAAGCTATGATCAAGTCAAGACAAGCTCAAAAGAGTCCGTTACATGAAGTCAAGAAAGTTACTTAAATAAGTAATACTTCCATGTCAGTAATATTCTAAAATGCTCGATCTCGAAGCGTGCAAAAGGAATAAACCAATAGGAAACACTTGCACTGTGTCGAGCTCTCACGAAAGTGAAGGTTCATTTAATACGAGGTAATGTCAATTTCAAAGACGCAACAAGACAAGCGACCACTAGTGTCTTTTGAAAATCGGCTATCTCTTCAACGGGCGATTTTTGAAAGAGCACTATAAAAGGCAGAGGAATCACTTTGAGAGAGCGTTACCCTGGACCACGAACTTTCAAGTTAATATTCGAGCTGTAACCTGCAAAAATATTCTCAAGTTATTCAAGCAAATCCTCAAGCCTAAACTTCGAAGGAAATCAATCCAACACCAAGCTGTGAAGGAAAGACAACTTCATATTGTTGAAGAGGAAACCTTTGAAGAATCAAAAAGGGTCTACATTCCAAGGAGGGTTATAGAAAGGTTCAAGGTCGAACCACTCTCAAGCTATTGGAGGGCTTCGTGATCAATTCCAAGAGGCTAGAGCAAGTGAGCCGTAGCTGTAGTAGCAAGGAGCGCCTGTGAAGAAGGCGAGTCGTCGAGAAGCCCGTGTGTGACCAAGGCATCTCCAAACGAGTCCCAAAGGATCAAGTCACTTGTGTGATCAAGACTTGTATCTGGACTGATAACCACTTTGTACTCTAATCAATACTTAGTGGATTCCTCCAGAAGTTGGAGAAGAGAGGATTAGAAGAATTACCCCATCTTCGAACCACTATAAAAGTTATTGTGTCATTTACATTTCAGCATTTACTTACTGCATATCATTTAATATATGCTGATAATTTTCTATCCAATTGATATTTAACAAAGTGCTAAAAGCAAGTGTTAAAACAAACTTAAACCAAATTCAAGGGTGTTAAGTCTTCCGCTGAAAATCCCATCACAGCCAAGTTAAGTATTAGACTAAACAGCTGAGTTATTCTATCAACAGCTCAGTCGAGTCTGTTGAGTGGCTAACTCTGCTGGTTAACTAACTTAGTTGTCCATCAAGGACATAGCTGTGAAATCTACTCTGAACTTATTTAAAAGGACTAAATCGAAAAGTTGGTAAGGTTTATTCAACCCCCCTTCTAAACCTTACTTACACCCCTTGGGACCTACATTTATTCAACCCCTCCTTTAAACCTTACTTACACCCCTTGGGACCTACAAGTGGTATCAGAACAGTTGGTTCATTGAGCCTTCCGCACTGGTTACTAAACTAGATCTCCAATCTTTCAAAGAAGTTGTTAACACTTGTTCTTTCAAAAGCTATTTTTAAAACAACAAAGTTATTATCATGGAAGCAAATTTGACACGCATTCCTATGTTTACCATTGAAGAATTTGATGACTGGAAAATACGTATGCAGGCTCATCTATCAGCTTTACATGATGAGATGTGAATAGTGATAGAGGATGGGCCACTGCAAATAATGAAGGTGAACACATCTGCAAGGAGAGCTGCTGCAGCTGAAGAAGAGGAGAATGCTCCTCCCAGACCAGCTATGGTTGAAAAGCCAAGAGCTGAATGGAAAAATGATGATAGAAAATGATACAACCTTGACAACGTGGCCAAGGATATACTTTACAAGACTTTGGACAAAACCATGTTCAACAAAGTCAAATCTTGCAAAACAACCAAAGAAATCTGGGATAAATTAACCTTAATTTGTGAAGGATTTGAGCAAATCAAGGAAAACAAATTATCTGTTGTTGTTCAAAAATTTGAAAATTTTAAAATTCTTGCAGGTGAAACAATGGATCAGCTGGATGCTAGATTCACTGAAATTACAAATGAGCTCTCAGCACTTGGGAAAGAATACACACAGAAGGAGATGTGTAATAAGATACTGAGGAGCCTCCCAGCTGAGTGGGAAATGAAGACAATGAGTTTGAGCTGAGAAGAAAAGATCAAGAGGAGATAGTTGTGCCCAAAATAGCTGCACTCATAGTCAAGGAAGGGAAGAAGCTGAAACCAAAGAAGTCATTGACCAGGAGGAAATTGCCTTGATGGTTAAAAGATTCAATAAGTTCTTCAACAAGAACTACAAAAGGAACAAAGGTGAATCTTCCAGAAGACATTCAGTTCCCTCCAAGTCAAGGGAAGATAGGCCACCAAAGAGAGCTGAGTATTAAAAGGTCGAATATCAAAGAGCTGACAACCCAAGAAATGAGAGAGCTGATCAAAAGGTTGAAAACCTGTGTTGGAATTGCAGACAACCAGGACACTTTGCCATTGATTGTCCATATCCTGTAGTGAATAAATACGAGAAATGAAAAAGAAAGAAAAGTCTTCAGAGAAAGAAGGCAAGAAAAGAAAAGAGCAATGTTGGCTGCTGAGACCGCTGACACAGCTAAGTCAAAAGAAGCAGCAGACTCAGAGAGTAGTGAAGCTAACTACTCAAGTGACTCTGAAGAAGAAGCCTTAATCTGTCTAATGGCTAAAGAACAAGATCAACCTGACCAAGAAGATGAGGTACACTCTAACTCATCTCATTCAGATTCCAGTGATAGTGATTGTGACACACACTTCGTCACCCACTGATCTTTATGATCCATTAGGCAAAATGATGAAGGATTTTGAGCACATTAAATCCTCACACTCACTATTAAATGAGGAAAACAACCAGCTCAAAAGCCAAAACTCACAGCTGACTAAGGAGCTGAGTACTCTAAGTCACATAGCTGATGAGAACAAAGAGCTGAAGGCTGAAAATGCTAAACTAATAAAGAGAGATAGCTCGCTATAGAAAAAAAGAGAAAATGATCTCAAAAATGTGATTGCTTCATTCACAAAGGCATCTAAATCATTGGATGACCTTATCATGAGCCAAAAAGATTGTGGAGACAAGACAGGCATATGATTCAATTTCTTTGTGCATAGTCAAACTCCTAGAGTGATCTTGGAAAAAGGATCTCAAGTATTGAAGCATCTCAAAAATCCAAGACACCAAATGTTGCACACACAGTCATTCCAAAGCACAATCACAAACAAACTGGCCTAGGATATAAAGATAAAGGAAAACAAAATTGAGTATCTTTGAGAGGACAAGCGAGAAGAAATCCAAAGCAGAGTTCCTCAAAACTCCAAACAAAAAAGTACTCTGTGAAGAAGAAACAGAGCTACCAGAATCCCCATAAGTTCTATCAAAGGAAAACAAATGATGGGAATGGTAGAAACTACCCAAGTCAAGCTGATTGGAATAATGTGAAATATCAGCCAAGACCTATGGAATACATGCCAAAATGGCAAAGACCTAGAACTCAAAGAAAGGTCATTCCAAAGGCAACAAAGCCATTATCAGCACACATATGCACCCAAGCACTACACTCAGAGATATCACAATTACCCAAAGAAGGCAATTGCTAAAACACACACATACAGACAAAAGAGACAGTTGTATGAACCTAAAGCCCCCAAGAAATTTGCCAAAGTGAATTATGATTATGGCACAGATAGATGGCAACCCCTTAGAGTCAAATCATTTGGCTATAGGTTGGTTGGATCGTCTTACAGCACTAACCCCTCAGGACCCATGCAAGTATGGGTACCTAAAAACTAATTTCCTTAATTGTAGGTTCAAAGAACAGCTGAGTGCCAAGGAACCTGGTACATGGATAGTGGCTGTTCCAGATACATGACAGGGAACAAGAAAAATTTGTCAAAGATGTTGCATATGTTGAAGGCCTCAATTTCAATTTGTTAAGCATCAACCAACTCTGTGACAAGGGCTACAATGTTGGATTCAATATGGGAATGTGCCAAATCAAAAACACTGAATCAAATGAAGTAGTGTTGCAAGGATTCAGACAAAAGAACATGTATGTGGTAGACAGGTCGACTGTCACACCAAGCACTTGTTTATTAGCAAAGAGTACAGCCGAATCAAGTTGGTTGTGGCACAAGAAGCTGAGTCACCTGAATTTCAAGATAATTAACAAGCTTGCAAGGAGTAATCTTGTAGAAGGACTCCCAGACTCAGTATACAAGAAGGAAAGTGTTTGCGATGCATGCCAAATGGGAAAGCAGATTAAATCATCATTTAAAGAGAAGTCAAGTCCATCTTCAACAAGGATATTGCATCTACTGCATATGGATCTATTTGGTCCTGTTGAGCCAGCCAGTATAAGTGGAAAGAAATACACTCCAGTAGTGGTGGATGATTATTGAAGATATAAGTGGACAATTGTCATGTGTAAAAAGAAAGAAACCTTGCAGAAGTTACCACAGCTGATGAAAAGAGTTCAAATTGAGAAGAGTCAAACCATTATAAAGATAAGATCTGACAGAAGAACCGAGTTTGTAAATGGAATAATAACTCAGTATTGTGTTGAAAATGGTATTGCTCATGAACTATCTTCAGCTAGAACTCCTCAGCAGAATGGAGTTGCAGAAAGGAGGAACAGAACTCTCAATGAAGCTGCAAGGACCATGTTAGGCAAGCAGGGTCGCTAAAAGATTTTGGGGAAGCCATAAACACCGCATGCTATACTCAAAATAGATGCATGATAAATAGACAAATGACAAAGACTCCTATGAAATGCGGGCAGGAGAAAGCCAAATGTTGCATACTTTAAAATATTTGGTTGTAAATGCTTCATCCACAACAATGGGAAGGAAAATCTAAAGGCTTTTGATGCTAAAGCTGATGAAGGTATCTTCTTGGGATACTCAACTGAAAGCAAAGCCTATAGAGTGTTGAACAAAAGGACTATGGTCATAGAAGAATCTATCCATGTGGTTTTTGATGAACCTAATGTAAATGGAGAAGACATTGAAGAGTTAGGCGATAAGTCAATCGATCAACTATACAGAATAGTCCCTATGTTGAAGCTGAAACTGGAGTAATTAATCAAGGTGAAGATGAGATAGCTGAATCTCAAAGACAACTGGAAAATCTGCAGCTAAGTGATGATGAAAGAGTTGCTCAAGACAACACAGTTGCAAGACGACTGAACCCAACTAACTTACTCCAACCAGATGTGAGATGGCTAAGAGACCATCCACCAGAACTAGTCATTGGATATGTAAGAGACGGTGTAAGAACCAGATCCAGAGCTCAACAAGAAGCAATGTTCACTTGCTTTATTTCCCAAATAGAGCCAAAAGATGTGTCCCAAGCATTGGATGATGCACATTGGATTCAGGCCATGCAAGGAGAGCTGAATCAATTTGAAAGAAATAAAGTATGGGAATTGGTTCAAAGACCAACTCATCAAAATGTTATTGGCACAAAATGGGTTTTCTGAAACAAAATGAATGAAGGTTCTGTGGTAAGAAAGAAAGCAAGATTGGTAGCCAAAGGGTATTGCCAAGAAGAAGGAATAGATTTTGATGAAACCTTTGCCCCTGTTGCAAGATTAGAAGCAATAAGGATGTTTCTTGCCTATGCTGCACACAAGAATTTCATTGTATATCAAATGGATGTAAAAAGTGCATTCCTGAATGGATTATTGGAAGAAGAAGTCTATGTTGAACAACCTCCAGGATTTGAGCAGAAAACTCTTGGAGATAAGGTGTACAAGTTCAAGAAAGCTCTATATGGATTGAAACAGGCACCAAGAGCGTGGTATGATACATTATCTCAATTTCTAACAGATAATGGATTCACCAAAGGCAAAGTGGATAGAACACTCTTCAGAATTCAAGATGGAGAGAGTATACTGCTTGTTCAAATATATGTGGATGACATTATATTTGGATCTACAAACAAAGAGTTGTGTGATAAATTCTCAAACCTCATGCAAGGCAAATTCTCAAACCTTTGTTGTAGGTGTATGTGCAAGATTTCAATCTGCACCAAAAGAAAGCCATATGACTGCAGCTAAGAGAATCCTAAGGTATTTGAAGGGATGCCAGAAGTTGGCTTATGGTATCCAAAGGAAGGAAGATTCAAGATTATTGGTTACTCAGACTCTGACTATTCTGTATGTAGAGTGGACAGGAAGAGCACTTCAGGCACATGTCAAATGCTTGGAAACAGACTGGTTTCCTGGTTTAGCAAGAAGCAAAACTCAATAGCCACATCCACAGCTGAAATTGAGTACATAGCGCGAGGCAAAATTTTGTGCCCAAGTCTTATGGATGAGACAACAGCTGAGAGATTATGATGTTGAAGAAAGAGAGATTCCAATTATGTGTGATAACACAAGTGCTATTGCAATCACTCAAAATCCTGTGTTACACTCAAGAACAAAGCACATTGATGTTAGATATCATTTCATATGAGATCATGTTGAAAAGAAGGACGTCACCTTGGAATATATCTCAACTGATAAACAGTTAGCTGACATATTCACAAAGCCATTATGTGAATCAAGATTTGAAGAACTCAAGCATGAATTAGGGTTAATTGTGTTGAGTTGACACTCAGAAGACTCAAGGAAAAGAGATGGAACGTGAAAAGATGAAAGAGAGCGGAGCTCTTGAATCAGCTAAGTAAATCAGCCGTATCGGAGAATCAGCTGCATCAAGTTAGCTGACAGCTGAGTACCTATGTGAAAAGAGAGAAGAGTTGAATCAGCTAAGGAGTAAGCTGAGTTATTTATGAGCTAAGTGACAAAAACGCAGTCGTTTTTACTAAGCGGGAATGTTTTTAAGGATGACGTCAGCGCAATAATGACAGATACAGTCAAAAGCTGCACGACCAAGCCTATGATTGGATATAAATGCTGCCGCATTAAATGCGAGAAATTATATGCTAATCGGCGTGCTAAATCTGAGTCGTTGATCTCGATCAAATTTCAAAAACCGTCCGCACGTCCTTTCATAACCCAAACATATACCATTTTGTCTGTTTTTCTCTCACTTTACACAAACTGTTCATCTCTCTCAAAAGCAAAGAAAGAAATTTCTCTCTCGAAACCCTACAGATTTTCAAAGCACTTTTTCAAAGTTTCATTCGTTAAATCTTCAAGAAATGGCATCTACTTACGATTTTGTTAAGTTGGGAAAACAAATCCACACTGGGTCTACCATGGATTTTGAAGGAATGATCAAATTGGGGTTCGACGAAACCCTTGTGAAGAAAATAGCTAAGAAAGTGGAGAAGTCTGGGCTGAAACCCTTTCTCACAATGGAGATTCAAATGACCTACGTGGAGGAGGTCGCGAAGTTCTATGTGAACGCTGAAGTTCTATGTCACGACGAGGGCATCAAGTCCTCTGTTCACGGGAAAGAATTCACAATCACTGCCAAGGATTTGGCGAAATCTTTATTTGCTACCGGCGGAAGGAGTCTCAAGATCTATGAAGTCGATGTAAACTTGGTCACTGCTGCATGGAAGGAAGTGGCCAAACCTCGACTATCTTGCGAAGATTGTCTCTGGTGATAAGAAGGCTCAGCCAAGGAAGATTACCATAAGGCTGTTGGACACCTTGTTGCAGTGTGTAGACATCAAATTTGGAAGCTTTAAACAGCTGTCCAAAACCAAGCTGATCGTGATGGCTGCGATCATGGAGGAGAAGAAGGTAACCTGGGTTGAGTTTATATACAGCAAACTCTGCCAAAATATTGGGAATAAGTCCTTCAAGGAAGATGGATCGTTCGGAGGATCTTTGGTGTATGGCCTAGTGATTGGGCTGGTTGATGGAGGTGAAAGGTGTTCCTCTCCGACATGGAAAGGCGTTCCATGTTAACAAAAAGATGTTACGATAAAATCATCCTGGAGCACGAGAGAGAGAGCTTATGCCAAGAGGGCGGACACAAGTGAGGGGAATCACCACCCTGAAGAAACAGTTGTCTCCTCCCCTCCCAAGAAGAAAAGCGCCCTGCAGGTGGAAAGAAGATCTCTTTGCTCCAAAGAAAAAAAAAAAACAATCGCACTGCCCCCTGCAGGCCGAGTCACTGCCCCTGCCCGCAGCCCAGCAGAGAAGGATTCCTTAGTACCTTCTCCTGGGAAGAAGAAGAAGAGAGACTCCAAGACGAAAAAAAAGCGATTGCCTCTAAGACAATGCGAAGGCCTTTACCTTCGAGGAACCGAGAGGAAGTGGAACCAGGCGTTCCTCTAGTGAAAACCAAAAGAAGAAGAAGAAGAATCTTCAAGCGCTCGAGCTTGAGAAAACAAATGAGTCTGCCACTCACTGGAATGATCAAAAACAAATAGAAAAGTAGAGTCTCTAGAGATTATTGATGAAACCGCCAAGTCTGCTGAGGCCGATCAGCCAGAGAGGCAAGCCGAAGACCAGTGTGGATCGAACAATGAGGAGCTAATAATGGTGAGCCAGCTAAGTCTCTGTCGATAGGGCGTGTCTCCGCCTGCGGCAGACGCACGGCGAGGGTGAAGAGCGGCAAACCCCGCTACCCTCCATTCCTGAGAAAGAAGTACAGCAGGAAGATGACGACGATGATGTGATCATGCTGTCTCCACCATATCCAGATATCCAAAATCGTCTGCGTGAATGGAGGAAGTGGAAGCTAAGTCGATCAAGGGAACACTTCCAAAGACCGAGTTTATTGAAGAAGAAGAAGAAGCGATGAATTTCACAGGGGTTGACAACAAAGTGGTTCAAGCATTGGATGAAGAGAACTGCATCGATATATTGAACATCTTCAAAGAAAAGGAGAAGGAAAGGTTGGCAGAAGAGGCTGACGCTCATGAGAAGGCCAAAATCTGTCCATTCACTGGAACCACTGAGCATACTCATCCCCACCTCGATGATCTTTCAGAGAGTGATGACGATTTGGACCCTGCTGCTGCGACAGAAAAGCTAGAAATGCAGCAAGCCATGCGGGAATCCAGAGTGATGCATGAGCAACGGCTAATGGAAGGATCTGGGGAGTCTTCCAAATCACAGCTAGAAATTAACCCTATGGGGGTGGTGCAGCAGATTGCAACCGTTGTTGCTGCGACCACTTCCCCAGCTCAGTCTAAGGAAGGTTCTAAGGGAAATGGCGATAAAACTGGGAACTTGGGGACCCAAGTCGAGCCAACCCCTATTGAAGGTGTCTTACCACCTGCCCCAACGGCTGAACACTCAAAGGAAACAGCTGGGAGTATGGAGGAAAGTGACCCCATTCCAAGTCACTCAGCTGGTGTGCCGGCTGAGGGGGAAACTCCCTCCACTGCAGCTAGGTCGGAGAATGTTGCAGCTGACTCCACAACGAATCTAGGAGGCGAAGTGGAGAAGGAAAAACAAACTGTCTCAGCTGAAATGCAAACTGCTCTGTAGGCTGAGGACGCTGTTGATGCAGTCGAGGCACAGGATGGTTCTGCCCTGGGAGTTAACACTCTGGGCAATGAAAGTGCAATCCACGGAGTTGAGACTCCTGTGGATGCCACCGTAGAAGACCCCAAGACAGCTGAGTCTGTCGAAGGGAATGTCCAAGAGCCTTGTTGCGCTTGAGACCGGGGAGGTGCGAAGGCCTACGGGGGTTGAGACTACCCGAGGTAAAGAGGCGAGAAGCACGAGAACATCCCTCCGCTTATCATCGATGCATCCGAGAAGGAGATAAGTGCCCTTCACGATTCCCAAGACAATCCTGATGTAACATTTTTGGGATCAGAAGGTGAAGATGAAGTTGAGTCATCTCTTGTTGCAAGTCCAAACGACTCAGCTGAGGATGTTCTTCCCACCACGAGTAAGCCAGAATTCAAGGCTGCTCGTCAAAAGTTCAATTTTGATGATGAGCCACCCCTACAAGTCTCATCATCGTCCGATGACGCTACTGATACGGCCAAGGACCTGACAACTCATGGAAAAACCAGATAAGACCGACCGAAGGCATTAAGACAGTGAGGCTCAACCACCAGGTCAATACCATAACGGACCCACCGGATCACGATTAATCTGCGAGCTCCCAAAGCTGCAGCAGAATCGACTCAACCAGGCACATCACGACCACAAGTCACAGTTGACCAGATTCCCTATGTTCGTGATGATGCGTTTGAACAAACTTTCCCTTTCACATTAGAGCTGCCTGATCTTGATGAAGAATCAGCTAGAGATCAACAATGTTCCATAGACCTGATCCAGTCATTCCCATAGATACCATCGTCCTAGCAGATTTTGATTTTGATGCTGCTTGGCCACCAGATGAGACAGAGGTGACAGCTGAGGTTCGAGAAGTCTTCAAGGCAATATTTGCGAAGATTGAGAAGATGGAAAGGCACCAGGCCTCATTGGATATGCTGTTGGATAACAGAGATGCTAATCTTACGGCCGATCTGCGTGGAATCATAGTCAGGATTCGTGAATGGTGGCAACAACAGCAGACAATGCGCGTGGAACAAGTTCGATACTTCAAAGCATTGTACAATAAGATGCTAATCTGGAGCGCTGATAATGCTGATATGAAGAAGAGGATGCAAGAAAACATTAATAGAATGCATACTTCTCATACCACAGAAATGGAACTGCTGCGCGAATTTCATCGCAAAGAACTTCTGCGCGTAGAGGAGAACATGAATGAAAAATTCAGCCTTCTTATGGCTGAAATGAAGTTGGTAACAACCGAATCCAACGCCACTCGCTCTGAATTTTGAGCAACATACTCCGCTGTAGAATCCAAGCAGAACTCAGCTATCAATCGCCTAGATTTCATGCTTGCTGGCATGTTTCCAGGGGTTCCTCTCTCCTTTGATGATGCCAAAAAGGAGGAAGAGGAATACCTAAAGACGTTGAAAGGATCCGCAGCTGTGAAGGAGAAGACAGCTGAAGAGCAGAAGAAAGAAAAGGGAAAATCAGTTGAGGGGGAAGGTTCGAAAGATATGACTTTAACGGTTGCTAGAACCCCTCAACAAGGACTTGTCACAGCTGACATAATCAGTGAACTTCCAGTGACTCTGCCGCTCCAACACTCTGTTGTGCCCATGTCCGAGAAGAGGAAAATAGTAGAAGCAGAGATGACGGAGATTGAAAGAAAAATGGATGCCCGTGCGATGGACATACTGAAACAATATGGTGGCATTCCGACAGGAAGAAACACTGATGCCATTTCAAAGGTCAGAAGCGAGCCGAGATCTGTTGATGAATTTAAGATGCTCGCATCCGAGGGATACTTAGAGAACATGACCATGGCCCAAGCCTGGGACTTGTATTGGAAAAAAGGCCTCAAGTTGTGCGAAGAAACGATGAAGCGGAGACTCGAGCGATCGCTCTGCTGGTCACTCTCTTGGAAAGAAGAAGGCCCCAAAGACAATACACACCCGAGAGGAAGAGGTAGAAGCGAGTGGAGGAAGAGGTTTCAAACCTAGACCTCTACCCAAAAACATCGAATATATAGATCCAGGGAAGAAATGAGGGATCTATTGGGCTGGGTTTGACGAAGTAGCCAACTTGCAAGTGGCCAAGAATAATGTTGAGTATGTAAAGAGAATCGAAGAAGAAAATAAAAGACAAACTCAGTTGTGGGACGAGAGACAAGAAAGAAAAAGAAGAGATGAAGCTGCCAGAAAAGCCTATGAGAAAAAGAAAGCATCTGAAGAAGAGAAGAGGAGAAAAAGGTCAGAAGACGACAGAGCTGATGAATAAAGAAGGAGGCAGCGAAGGAAATGAAGTGTTGATGTCCACCCCTTCATGTAATTTACTATTGTAAATGCATAAGTATGTAAGTCTTCTGTACATTGAATAAGAAATCTGTAATTTCTCTATTTTTTTTTTTGCATAGACATAGATGTTTGCTCTGATACACTTTGTAAACAACTGTGTAAAGGACAAGAATGTTATGATCAATAAAAGATTGATTCTACGCATACATTCTCTCATTCTTGCGCACTACTGTATGTATCTTTGATGCTTACACTTTTGCATGTATGTTTTAAGTTTTGGCATTATCAAAAAGGGGGAAATTGTTGGGAAATTTATTGTTTAGATTTTGATGAATGCCATGTAAAACTTAGACTAGAAAGTTGGCACCCCATTTTCTTTGTAATATGCATTATAATAGATAGGGTTTTTCGAGCTGAGTCAAGTCAGCTATGCCTGGATATGCAAGAAGTCAACCGAAGGCTAAAATGAAGACTCATTGTGAAGCGGTGAGTATGGCAATGAGGAGAAGTCAAGAACTCGATCAAGGAATAGCAAATATGATACTGCATTGTGAGAGAAGTGTCGATCAAGTCAACTCAAGACAAAAGTCAAGTTGAAGTGACAGATGAGTCTTCCAATGATTAGGAGTGACTCAAAGTCACCCGGGGAAGTTCTGAAACCTGTGATCAAGTCAAGACAACTGAGAAGAGTTCGTTGCACAGAAGTCAAGAAAGTTACTTAAATAAGTAATACTTCCATGCTGTAATATTCTAAAGTGCTCAGTCCCAGAAGCGTGCAAAAGGAATAAACCAATGGGAAGCACTAGCACATGTGTCAGACTCTGAAAAGCTGAAGGTTCATTTAATACGAGCTAATGTCATTTTCAAGGACTGCAACAAGACAAACTAATGACCACTAGTGTCTTTTGAAAATCAACCTATCTCTTTAACGGGCAGATTTTTGAAAGAGCACTATAAAAGGCAGAGGAATCAATTTGAGAACTGGTCACCTTGACTACCTGAACCACGAACTTTCAAGTTATTATTCGAGCTGTAACCTGCAAAAATATTCTCAAGTTATTCAAGCAAATCCTCAAGCCTAAACTTCAAAGGAAATCGATCCAACACCAAGTCATGAAGGAAAGACAGACCTCATCTCATTGAAGAGGAAACTTTTGAAGAATCAAAAGGGGTCTACATTCCAAGGAGGATTGTAGAAAGGTTCAAGGTCGAACCAGTCTCAAGTCATTGGAGGGCTTCGTGATCAAATCCAAGAAATTTGAGCAAGTGAGCTATAGTAGCAAGACAGTTGCCCTGTGAAGAAGCTGAGTCGTACGAGAAGCCAGCTGTGTGACCAAGGCATCTCCAAATTGAGTTCCAAAGGATCAAGTCAGCTGTGTGATCAAGACTTGTATCTGGACTAATAACCACTTTGTACTCTGATCAATACTTAGTGGATTCCTCCAGGAGTTGGATAAGAGAGGATTAGAAGAATTACCCCATCTTCGAACCTCTATAAAATTTATTGTGTCATTTACATTTCAGCATTTACTTACTGCATATTATTTAATATCTGCTGATAATTTGCTTTCCAATTGATATTTAACAAAGTGCTAAAACCAAGTGTTAAAACAACTTAAACCAAATTCAAGGGTGTTAAGTCTTCCGCTGAAAATCTCATCACAGCCAAGTTAAGTATTAGACTAAACAAATGAGTTATTCTATCAACGGCTCGATCAGTCATTGAGTGGCTAACTCTCACATTTGGTTAACTAACTTAGCTGTCCATCAAGGACATAGCTGTGAAATCAACTCTGAACTTATTTAAAAAGGACTAAATCGAAAAGTTGGTAAGGTTTATTCAACCCCCCTTTTAAACCTTACTTACGCCCCTTGGGACCTACACTTTTGAAATTATCTTTTATTATATTATTAAATTCATTATAATTAACCCATAATTATTGCTAACTAGGTCAAATCATACTTGTTATTATATTGGTGGCCCACGAAGTACAAACCACTATAGAGTGCACATGAGCCCAAAGTTTCAAGTATAAATAGTTTATCTCCATTCTTTTGTAAGAATCTCAATTTTTAGTATTATTAATGTACTCTCTGCTTTTGGACAAATCTCAAAACCTATATTGACTTAAGTGGATGGGCTTTCCAAGGATAACCCTAGGGCTCTTCTAACTGTCTAGTCGTGTCGCATGTCAATTCTCTAATGAGTATTACTACAAGTGGAGCTTTAATTTCAACATCTTTGGAGTGATCTACAATTCGTAGCATCAGTCTCTCAGGTGAATAGAAATAAAAATATAAATTTACAGTAGAGATTTGAACGGAGATAAATATAAAGATGATGGAATTATACTAAACCTATATTATTCGTGTTTCTATACTTTACCATATGAACTACTTTTCGTTACACTTTACTAGATGAACTATGTAAATATTTGCACTTTTTCCTATATGGACATTTTCACCCCTATAATTTCATTTTTCTTAAAAAAATAAAAATAGTTCATTACGATCATATCCAACCCATCATGCTTCCGTATAAAAAATTAATAATCTCTTAAATTCATACATTATTTGACTAGAATGTAGTTGAATATTCATGGTTAGTGACGAATATTTTCATCGCTAACGACTAAAATTATATTATTTATTATTTTTTTAATTAGTTAGTGATGAATACATAAAATTGGTCGCTAATGTCCAAATTTAGCGATAATTTTTTTGCCACAATTTTTTGCTTTTTTTGTCTTTTTGCTACGAACCATTGCGATGTCTCTTAAGGTTGAGCGTAAGAAGCAGTCGTAAAACTGTACGTGTGACCAGCAACCAGAAAACTAACTAAGAATACCTATTTATATATAGTTGAAACAATGTATGAATTTAAGAAAATATTAATTTTATGTACAATAACATGATAGGTCTGATGACCATAATGAACTATTGCCATTATTTTAAGAAAAATAATATTTTAGGGGCAAAATAGTCCATATAGGGCAAAGTGCAAAAATTTATATAGTTCATATGGTAAAATGTAACAAAAAATAGTTTATATGGTAAAGTGTAAAAACGTGAATAGTATGGGGGGTTTAGTGTAATTTCCTCTATAAAGATTGTAAAGATAATTATAACTAATTTCACTTTGTGATACAAATAGTCAAGTAGAAGACCACGATTACTATTACATAGCAAATGTTAATTAACTACCATGAGCACTTTGTTTTTGAAATCAAAGGTAAAAACTTTCCTTAAGGAAGCAGATCGAACTGCAATTCATTAAAATGAAGGGTAGAGGAATATAATTCCACACCATGACACCAGAAATAGAACTACTTGCTCTAGCTAACGCATGTGCTACACCGTTCGCTGATCTCCTAACAAAAACACAATACACACTTTGTAAATCATCCAACAAATTTTTACATTCTAAGATAACATCTGAGAAATAGGAATTATTCCTCAGGTTTTTTCTTAAGGCTTTTAATCACTTGAAGACAGTCCGATTCCAACACTATGCACGAGGAGTTCCAATTTGTCTTCAACCAGCTAAGGACTTCTCTCATTCCTAATGCTTCAGTAACATCTAGGAGAAATGGACCTTGAACTTCACCTTAGATTGCTGCTAAAAAGCTCCCTTCATTGTCTCTAATAGCAACCCCATAACCCATCTTTGATTATTTTGGAAATAATATTGCATCAATGTTACATTTTATCCACCCCTGTTTCGGTACTTGCCAAGACACAGCTCCATCACCTGCTAAAATATTCCAATCCACCAATTCTGTCACCTGGGTCATCTGCCATTGAAACAAATGGAGCACGCAAAATTTACGATCTGAGATGGATTTCTACTACTCTGCTGCCATAGAATCTGATTCCTATTACTCCATATTGCCCACAAAATCATAGCCACTTCACACTCTTTTTCATAGGACAAATTCTGCCACAATTTATTAAGACTGGTTAGGAAGGAAGAGTTTTCCATAAGAACTTCATCAACACCAATCAATCTCCAACAGGATTTGGCATATGGGCAGAGGGAAAAAAACATGACTAGTTGTTTCAACAGGAACATTACACACAAGGTAAAGGGGTGAAAGATGAACTTGTCTCGAAATGAGCCTCTCTTTTGTAGGTAAAGCATTGTGACATGCTCTCCAAAAAAAATTCTTGACTTTTGCAGGGATTTTCAACTCCCATAAGCTTTTCTAGTCGAATAACATCTTAAAATTAAGGCTATTATCCATTTCCTTACATAACAATTTATACCCCGATTCTACTGAATAGACACCCCTCTTGTCCCCCTTCCATACCCTAGAATCTTCAAGGATACTAGAGCTCAGTGGGATGGAGAGAATTAATTGTTGATCTCTAACATTGAACAAATCTTTAACAATATCAACGTCCCATTAACAAGATTCAGACACCATTAAACTATGTACAAAGATATCCTCCAATTGATTATGATGAGACGTAACAAAAGCATTTTTCTCCGATAACCAAGGATCATGTCAAATAGAAATACGTTTACCATTACCCACTTTCCATCGACAATTACTAACAACAAATCCCGTGCTTCAAGAATACTTCGCCAAACATAACTGGGATTATAACCTAACTTAGCATTAATCAAGGAAGACGAGGGAAAATACCTGGCTTTAAAGGTTCGAGCCACAAAAGAGTTTTGTTTTGTCTGCATTCTTCTGCCATATTAAATTCATGCAGACGTCTAAAATTGAGACCGCCTTGATTCTTATGAGCACAAAGCTTATTCCATGACAGCCAATTAATCCCCCTACATGATTCCCACCTTTACTCCACCAAAATATCTCTGTTTCCATGATAGTATTTTCTGTTTCCACCCTTGTAAATGATTCCAAACCTTCTCTTTAATGAACGCAAATATCTCTTTCTTGTTACAATCTAATGATGCTTTCATTTAAGAAGAAACAAGGTGTGACTAAATTATTTGTTAAAAAAATCATAAACTATGCGTTGACAGATTTTTCATTTGGTACATCAAACAGATTAAAAATATAAAATGAGCATTGTCAAGAAGTTATATTGAACCCACTCATACAATGGTTTTTTTTATCCTTTTCAAATATAACAATTAACGGATATTAGAAATTATTTTTGGAAATATTTTATTTTCCCTAAAGAAATTTGAAGTTTGGTGGAGAGAGTTATGAGATAATGACATTTATAACTTTTCAAGTTTTATTAATAATTATATTAACTAAATAACTACAACAAGACATATTAACCAAAAAAAAAAAGACATAATTGAAAATATGTCACCAACCAAGAAAAGGATATGACAATACATTTACGACTGAAAGTATGTCTTGAAGTACATGTGATTATTTTTTTTAGTAAATATCCAAATATATTTGATTTGGGTGAATAAATCAGATGTACTTCGGTTCGGGTCGCTTCGGCTTGAGCCTAGGTACTTTATTTCACGGGACCTATAAAAGAACAAACGTTAGGCTAGACGGGGTGGACCCCCAGCTAAGGCCCTCCAATGCTAAAGTGAGGTATAGATTTAAGGTTACTAATAAACTGAAGGGCGAGGTGAATAATAATAAATGAGATACCTATTACAAAAGAGAACTGTGTTGTATTTATAGGTTTTGACTTTGCTAGGCCTTACGACCTAGTGCCACGTGTGAAGATCAAAATGATCCACATGTCATATCTTAATACAAAACGATGGTGGCGGTTCACGGGTGACCCAACACATCACTTTGGGGCGGGTCACGACCCGAATAAAAAACACGCGGATCTTGGTGCCCTATAGTCTTTTAGTTTACTTACGATAGTAAAATGGTAATTTTAACTTGATCCAATATCATTACTCCCATAATTATTTTAGTATTAAATACTAAGGTAACTCTGATCTGAACTGTTGAATTCGAAAAGCTCTTTAATCCAGGCCGTAGGATTCTCCCGCCTCTCCTTATATATAGGGAGCCCATTCAGTTTGTTACTTTTCACTTTTCTTCTTGGTGTAGCAAATAGCTTCCAAGTCGCCGCCAGCTCAGAGGTTCCCCTTCTGTAAAGGATTTTCATCATTTTTATTCAGATCTCCTACTTCGAGGTAGCCCTTAGCTTCACTTTGCATATTATTCTTTTGATTTTATTGAATTTTTATTTCTTTTCATCTTTACAATAATGACTTCGGACCATACTCTCGCTCCTCGGACTCTAGTTCGAGTGGTTCAAGCTCGAGCTCAGGATCTAGTTCAAGCCTAGGCAATCCCTCTGGATCTCGCTTTGTATTAGAAGTAAATCCTCTTAGGCTATTAGGGTTGTGCCCTGTTTAGTGGACCCTAACCCAGAATTAGACCAAAATAATGAATTTGGTGAGGTCGGAGCATCTGTAGATCTCGACCTAGAATTTATGGCCCTTTGGGCTTTGCTTCGCTCTATTGTACATACTTCTGAGATAGCTGAAATTAGGGAGAGGTTATTTATTCCTCCTAATTATCTAATTATCCTCCCATGGCCAAATGATCGGATAGATGAGCCCCCATATTGATGCTTGGCCTTTCATTTTCCTAGTTTAGAGGCAGGCTTGAGGTTCCCCCTTGCTCGTCCTGTTGTAGATTTCCTGAATGGACTAGGAGTGTGCCCCACCCAGCTCGTTCCAAATGCGTACCGACATATTTTAGGCTTCGCGATCCTAATGCGATATATTGACGAAGCACCATCCATCCCCCATTTTTGGTTCTTAAATTTTATCAATTCGTCCTCGACCACCAACGAGAACGGATTTTTTACATCTCTCTGAAACCTAACTGTAAGCTTCTCCACCTTCTTTCTTCTTTGGTATAGCCTGTGAAAGAGAAATTTATTTATATCCAGGCCCCGATTGAGACCCGGTGGGCCATTTCCTTAGGGTGGAGAGTTACATGTCCTCGCCCTCGTGACCTTACTTCGGTCACCTGGGACGATGACTTTGTTAATAGCAAACTACGTACAAGTTGGTTTGTGGCTGGCAAGCTCATAACCAAAGAGGTTCTTTCTCTTGCTGACCTTAGCCTCGCCCCAAAGCCAGCTTCGTTAACTTTGGGTAATTTTCATATCCTTTGCGTTTATACCATTAACTCCTGCTGATTTTACTTGTATATTGTTGGAAAATTTATGTTTAGATTTTGATGATACCATGTAAAACTTAGAATAGGAAGTTGGCACCCCGTTTTCTTTATAATTCAACTTGTAATAGACATGATTGCATGAGTTGAGTAGAAGTCAGCTAAGTTGAAGATTACAAGAGTCGACTCAATATTGAAGAGAAGACTCAACTGTGTTCCAGCAGTGTGAAGCCAAGTGAAGGATCAGTCAAGTGACAGAAAAGTTGTCTCAGTCAGCTAACTGATAGCTAAGTCATTCCAAAATGATTGGAATCAAATGTCAAAGGGGTATGCAGCAGACAAGACTTGAAGAAAGCTGATAGAGATCCGTTGTCAACATAAGTCAAGGTTTTGCTGGAAATAGGCTTGTGTCGCTGCCAGCAATAAAGTTGTTTTGTTGAAAGAGTGCAAAAAGCAAGGAACCAATAGGATGTACCTGAAACCCTCAGAGACCAAGGAAAGGCTGCACAGCATTAAAATCACGGTATGATCCTCATTAATGCTGCAAGGACAAGATATGCCAACAACCTACGAGTGATTTTTGAAACACATGTTTATCTCTTCAACGGATATATTTTTGAATCTTCACTATAAAAGGCTGAGAAAGCAAGTGAGAGAAGGAAACCGAGTTCATTACAAGCATACAAACATTCAAGCAAGCAAACCTGCAAATACTCTCAAGCTTTCAAAGACATTCCTCCAGCCTAAAATCGAAGGAACTCAGTCCAACACACTCAGTGAAGAAAAGATTACTTCATCAAGTTGAAGAGAAAAATTTGTTTGAAGAATAAAAGGGGTCTACTCTCCAAGGTTGAAGGAGAAATAGTAAGGTTGTAGTTCGAACCAGAAGCTTTGAGCTCGTTGGAAGGTTGTGTTATCATTTCCAAGAGTTCGAGAGAGCTGAAGTAGCAAGACAACTGTTTTGTGAAGAAGATGAGTCCCATGAGCAGCCAACTGTGTGATAAAAGCTGACTCAGACTGTTGACTACTTTGTAACCAAGATCTGTTACTTAGTGGATTCCTCCAGGAGTTAGAGAATAGTGGATTAGAGGAATTACCCCATCCTCGAACCATTATAAAATTGCTATTGTCTCATTTACTTAAAGTCTTTTAATTTATTGCATAGTATTTATATTTGCTGTTAAGTTATAATTGCTAAACTCAACTGATAATAACCATTACTAAAAACAAGTGTTGAAAAACAAGTTTAAAACATTAAGGGTAAAAAGTCTTCCGCTGAACAAAAAACAAGTCAACTGTAAATCTAAGTGTTAGATGATACCAGCTAAGTTATACGATCAACAGCTCGGTAGAGTCTGTTGAGTGGGTAACTTTGCTGAAGTAAGCCAACCTAGTTGTCCCTCAAGGACTTAGCTGATTTGTGTTAACTCTGAAAAATATTTAAAAGGTCTAATTCGAAAATTTGATAAGGTTTATTCAACCCCCCTTTCTAAACCTTACTACTCACCCCTTAGAACCTACAAGTGGTATCAGAGCGGTTGGTTCATTGAGCCTTCTACACTGGTTACTGAACTAGATCTCACACTTATCAAAAGAAGCAACACTTGAGTTTTTAAAGCTTTTATTTCAAAAGCAAAGTTATTATCATGGAAGCAAATCTAACTTGCATTCCCATGTTCACTGTGGAAGAGTTTGATGATTGGAAAATTCGTATGCAGGCTCATCTATCAGCTTTTCACGATGAAATGTGGCTAGTGATAGAGGATATGCCACTGCAACTTCTAAAGGTCAAAACTGCTGTAAGAAGAGCACCTCCAGCTGAAGGATAGGATGCTGCAGCAGAACCCATACCTGTTATGGTTGAAAAGCCTCGTTGTGAATGGACCAACAAAGACAGAAAAAGATACAATCTTGACAATGTTGCCAAGGACATCCTTTACAAAACCTTGGACTATGTTATGTTCAACAAAGTCAAATCTTGCAAATCAGCCAAAGAAATTTGGGA
The DNA here is from genome assembly GCA_016081115.2 of Rehmannia glutinosa. Taxonomy (NCBI): domain Eukaryota; kingdom Viridiplantae; phylum Streptophyta; class Magnoliopsida; order Lamiales; family Orobanchaceae; genus Rehmannia; species Rehmannia glutinosa. The sequence goes on along the minus strand of CM071930.1, from coordinate 62,790,270 downwards.
AAAACTTACTTTGATTTGTGAAGGATCTGAACAAATCAAAGAAAATAAATTAATTGTTGCAGTCCAAAAATTTGAAAACTTTAAAATGATTGCAGGTGAATGTTTGGATCGGCTGGATGCCAGATTTACAGAAATCACCAATGAGCTTTCAGCTCTGGGAAAGGAGTACACACAGAAGGAGATGTGTATGAAAATCCTAAGATCTCTCCCAACTGAGTGGGAAATAAAAGTCATGGCCCTGAGACATTCCATGGACCTCTCCAAAACATCAAATCATGAGATATTCTCAGACATCAAGGCATATGAGTTTGAGCTGAGAAGAAAGGTTCAAGATGAGACAGTTGTGCCCAAGACAGCTGCATTGATGGCCAGCGAAGGGGAAAAAGCTGAGCCAAAGGAAACAATAGACCAGATGAAAATTTCCCTAATGGTAAAAAGGTTCAACAAGTTCTTTAATAAGAACTACAAAACAAACAATGGTCAATCCTCAAGAAGACACTCAGTACCCTCCAAAGCAAGGGAGGACAGGCCACCAAAGAGAGCTGAACATCAAAGAACTGAATATTAGAGAGCTGATAATCAGAGGACTGAGAGAGCTGACTAGCATAGAGCTGAGAACCTGTGTTGGAACTGCAGACAACAAGGACATTTTGTTGTTGATTGTTCTTATCCACCAGTCAACAAATATATAAATGAAGAGGATAGAAGAGTCTTCAGAGAAAGAAGACAAGAAAAGAAGAAAGCCATGTTGGCTCACGAGATCTCTTTGAAACTTGACTAAGTGCAAAGAACCAGCAGACTCAGACAGTAGTGAAGCAGACTACTCCAGTGATACAGAGGAAGAGACTTTGATCTTCCGCATGGACAAAGAACAAGATCCAAAATATCAAGAATATGAGGTACACTCTAACTCATCTCATTCAGATTCTAGTGATAGTGATTGTGACACAAACACTTCATCACCCAAACATCATTATGATTCAATTGGCAAATTGATGAAAGATTTTGAGCATATCAAAACCTCACACGCACTATTAAATGAGGAATACAACCAGCTTAAATGTCAAAACTCACAGCTGACTAAAGAGTTAAGTACTCTAAGTCACATAGCTGATGAGAATACAAAGCTGAAGGCTGAAATTGCCAAGATCCAAGCAGAGTTAGCTGCTACAGAAAAGAAGAAAAAAGATCTTTAAAATGTAATTGATTCATTTATAAAGGCATCCAAATCATTGGATGAACTTATAATAACTCAAAAAAAATGTGGACATGAGACAGGAATAGGATTCAATTCCTTTGTGCATGCTCTAGTTCCTAGAGTGATTATGGAAAAAGGATCCTCAAGTAATGAAGGAGTCTGAAAATCCAAAACACCAAATGTTGCACCAACACCCACACAAAGCACAACCACAATCATACCGGCCTTGGATATAAGGGTAAAGGCAAGAAGCCGGTTGAGTATGCTGAAAGGACAGCTGAAACAAAATTCAGAAAAGTCCATCAGCAGACTCCAAACAAAAAATACTCTATAAAAGAGCTAACAACAACCCCAGAGATTTCAGCAAAGAACATCATATGATGGGAATGGTAGAAACTATCCAAACCAAGTTGATAGGAATAACCAAGTGAGATATCAGCCAAGACATATGGGATACAAGCCAAAATGGCAAACACCTCAACCTTACTATAGGTCATTCCCAAGGCAAAAGAGCTATCATCAGCACACATATGCACCCAGGCACAAAACCCATCAAGCACAAAAATTCCACTACTGCCCAAGAAAGCAAATGCTCAAACAAATACACAGGCATACAGACAAAAGAGACAGTTGTATGATCCTAAAAACCCCAAGCAGTTTCCTAATGTGCTCTACGATTATGGAACTGATAGATGGCAACCTCTTAGAGTCTGTTCATCTGGATATAGGTTGGTTGGAACAACTTATAGCACTAACCCCTCAGGACCCAGGCAAGTATGGGTACCTAACAACTAATTTCCTTGATTGCAGATTCAAGGAGCATCTGAGTGCCAAGGAACCTGGAACATGGATAGTGGTTGTTCCGGATATATGACAGGAAACAAGAGAAATCTGTCAAAGTTCAAGAAAATCAATGGTGCAAAAGTTATATTTGGAGGAAATGAAGCTCCAGGGGAAATCAAAGGCACATGATCTATCAAGAAAAATGGATTGGAGATCACAGATGTTGCATATGTTGAAGGTCTCAACTTCAATCTGTTGAGCATCAGCCAACTCTGTGACAAAGGCTACAATGTGGAATTCAACATGGAAGTTTTCCAAATCAAAATGCTGAATCAAATAAAATTGTGCTTCAAGGAACAAGGCAGAAGAACATGTATGTAGTGGATTGGTCAACTGCTACACCAAGCACATGTCTGCTAGCAAAGAGTACATCTGAATCAAGTTGGCTTTGTGGCACAAGAAGCTGAGTCACCTGAACTTCAAGACAATTAATAAGCTTGCAAGGAGTCATCTTGTGGAAGGATTGCCTGACTCAGTGTACAAGAAAGAAAGCATTTGTGATGCATGCCAGATGGGAAAGCAAATCAAGTCATCCTTCAGGGACAAGCCATGTCCTTCTTCAACAAGGATATTGCATCTGTTGCACATGGACTTATTTGGTCCTGTTGAACCAGCCAACATCAATAGAAAGAAATACACCTTAGTGGTGGTGGATGATTACTCAAGATATACATGGACTATTTTCATGTGTAAAAAGAAGGAAACACTGCAGAAATTGCCTCAGCTGATGAGAAGAGTTCAAAATGAGAAGAGTCAAACCATTATTAAGATAAGGTCTGACAGGGGAACTGAGTCTGTCAATGGGATTATAACTCAGTATTGAATTGAAAATGGTATTGCTCATAAGTTGTCAGATGCAAGAACTCCACAACAAAATGGAGTAGCTGGAAGAAGAAATAGAACTCTAAAGAAAGATGCAAGGACAGTGCTAGCTGAAACTGGATTGCCTAAGAGATTTTGGGCTGAAGCAATCAATACTGCTTGCTACATTCAGAATAGATGCATGATCAACATGCAATTGACCAGAACTCCCTATGAAATTTGGACAGGGAGGAAGCCAAATGTTGGATATTTCAAGATCTGTATGTAAGTGCTTCATCCACAACAATGGCAAGGACAACTTAAAAGCTTTTGATGCTAAAGCTGATGAAGGTATCTTTTTGGGATACTCAGCTGAGAATAAAGCTTATAGACTGTTGAACAAAAGGACTATGGTCACAAGAAGAGTCTATCCATGTGGCTTTTGATGAACCTAATGTGAGTGGCGAAGACATAGATGAGTTAGCTGAGAAGAAGAATCAGCAAACTATGCAGAAGAGTCCCTATGTTGATGAAGATGTAAGAGCACTCAATCCTGATGAAGATGAGATAGCTGAATCTCAGAGACAGCTGGAAGGTCTACAGCTGAGTGATGATGATGAAGCTACTTAAGACAACTTAGCTGCAAGACAGCTGAATCTAGCAGACTTACTCCAACCAGATGTGAGATGGCTGAGAGACCATCCACCTGAGCTGATCATTGGAAATGTTTGAGATGGAGTAAGAACCAGATCCAGAGCTCAACATGAACCGATGTTTACTTGTTTCATTTCCCAGATAGATCCCAAAGATGTGTCTCAAGCATTGGATGACACACATTGGATTAAGACTATGTAGGAAGAGCTAAATCAGTTTGAATGGAACAAAGTTTGGGAATTGGTTCAAAGGCCTACCTACCAAAATGTTATTGGTAATAAGTGGGTATTTAGATGTGTCTTGCTTATGTTGATGAAACCTTTGCTCATGTTGATGAAACCTTTGCTCATGTTGCTAGATTACAAGCAATAAGGATGTGTCTTGCTTATGTTGCACACAAGAACTTCATTGTGTATCAAATGGATGTCAAAAGTGCATTTTTAAATCGACTTTTAGAAGAAGAAGTCTATGTTGAGAAACCTCCAAGTTTTGAGTAGAAAACTATTGGAGATAAAGTCTACAAGCTCAAGAAAGCACTATATGGATTAAAACAAGCACCAAGAGCCTAGTATGACACATTGTCACCATTTCTAATTGACAATGGATTCTCCAAAGGAAAAGTTGATAGAACACTCTATCGAATTCAAGATGGGGATAATATACTGCTTGTTCAAATCTATGTTGATGATATCATATTTGAATCCACTGTTGGGAAATTTATATTATAGATTTTGATGAATGCCATGTAAAACTTAAACTAGAAAGCTGGCACCCCATTTTCCTTGTAATTTTCATTGTAATAGATAGGGCTGGAAAAGTTGAGTCAAGTCAGCTACACCTGGAAATACAAGAAGTCAACTGAATACTGAAGTGAAGACTCTGCTGTGGTACAGCTGAGTATGGCCTAGAAGGAAGATCAAGAACTTGACTGAAGATGTATCAGCTGAGGAACAACTGTGTGAAGTGTCAGTCAAAATCAATTCAAGCAGCCAAGTCTCAAGTTAAAAGTAACAGATGAGTCTTCAAATGATTAGAGCAGACTCAAGTCACCTAGGGAAATAGCCAGCAACCAAGAGGAGTTAACTGAAACCAATCCGTTTCACAGAAGTCAAGAACATTACTTAAATAAGTAATACCTTGTTCGCCTTATTTTTTTTTAGCTTCACCGCAAGTGTACGGTGTAGTGTATAGAATAGGGTAAGCAAGGTCGTATCCACGGAGACTAATAAATTTATGCGCTAAGTATTGAACTAAGATAACTTTATTTTTATTTAGACGCTCGTAATTTAGTGATTGTTGTTGTAAGATTAAAACAAAATGGACTACTAAAACACAAAATTAAGAGAATACAATTGATAGAATTATCAAGGATATGAAATGGATTTCCGAGTTAAGATTTCGATTAATAATCCTCTTGTTGTACGATTTAATCCAAGCCAAGTTATTATCGCTATTACTATAAGACGATCACAAAGATATTTTATCCGCCCTCTCGAGATGCATATAAAATGTAGATTGAAATACTTATGCTAGCATTTCTACTCAACATGAAGTACTCAACTCCCAAAAGTTCAAAAGATCAAATGTCTTCACAAATATTTACAAACCTCTCGATTCATGCAAATATTCATGTCAAGTACTCAAGATCTAATATTGAAACTCATCTCTCGAATTATGAATCAATATATCAAACAAGTTAAATCATTGATCAAGTGATAAAACATGAATAAGCTCGAAGTACTCAAATAGGCTTCAAGATAATAACTTTAACTAAAATCAAAACATCCAACAAGAGTTCATTAATCTAGTTCCGAAACCCGGAAATCTAAAGAGTTTAGCTACATATGATCTCTAAACAATCCAAATACAAATTGTTCATTGCCATGACAACTAGAAAATGAAAGATGAAAACTACTAGAGAAGCAAGAAAACTTAGGAAAGTCGACAATCTCTCGATATATCTCCGTTCCTTGAGCTCCGATGCAACCCGATTATCCATTGATGTCTTCTTCCAAGAATATACTCTTGTCTTGTGTTGTAGATCCCAAAAAATGCCAGAATGTCCTTGTGTGCGCCCCCCAAAGAACCTTTTTATACCCACCTTCAAGTTTAGGGCAACATGTCTTTGCATTGTGGATTCAGTATGACGCATGGGTCGTGCGCCCCCTGCACGGGCTACCCATGCGTCATCCCGTAGTGGATTTTTTGCTTTTTTACCAAACACGCACGGGTCGTGTGCCCCTTGCACGGGATACCCGTGCATGATGCCGTATGAACATGCAAATCCCTAATGGCACATGGGTGGTGCGTAAAGGCACAGGTTACCCGTGTGCCATGCCGTAGGCTCAGCTGTTATCTCTTTAGGGGCACACGGGTGGTGCCTATAGCACGCCCAACCCGTGTGCTCTCTATATTCTTCTTAAATACCCATCTTTCACTCCTTCACGCCTCACTTCCCGTATATTCACTTCGTTTTCAATGTTTCTACTTTGCAAGGTTTTCATTTGTACTCAATTTGCTTCAAATATCATGAAAATTCCATAAAACAAACAAAGTGTAATATCTTTTCCAAAATAAGTGAATGCGTAACATTTTACACGAGTATTTGCATGTTTGCCCATCAATTTACTCATAAATATGCTCCAAAATACATGCAAAACTCACACCTATCATACCTCCATGCTGCCAGGTCTTAAAGTGCTTATCCTAGAAGCGTGCAAAAGGAATAAACCAACGGGAAGCACTGCACCTCATGTCAGAACCTGAAAAGCTGCACATTCATTTAATACGAGGAAAGGTATACATCTCAAGATTGAGGACCAAGAAAAGACAAGCCAACGAACACAAGTGACTTTTGAAATCAGCCTCTCTCTTCAACGGACAGATTTTTAAAAGTTCAGTATAAAAGGCTGAGGAAATTCATTGAGAAAAGCAGACCTGAACCACGAACAAGCAAGCAATATTCAAGCTGTAAACCTGCAAATATTCTCAAAGATATTCAAGCAAATCCTCAAGCCTGAAACTCGAAGGAAATCGATCCAACACAAGCCGTGAAGGAAAGACAACTTCAAACTGTTGAATAGGAAACTTTTGACAAAACAAAAGGGGTCTACTATCCAAGGAGGATTGTAGAAAGGTTCAAGGTCGAACCAGTATCAAGTTATTGGAGGGCTTCGTGATCAAATCCAAGAGCTTGAGAAAGTGAGATGAAGTAGCAAGCAAAGCGCCCCGCCTGTGAAGAAGTTCTAGTCGGAAGAGAAGCCAGTTGTGTGATCAAGGATGTCTCTAGACTGTTGACCACTCTGTAAACAGATCTTTTACATAGTGGATTCCTCCAAGAGTTGGAGAAGAGAGGATTAGAAGAATTACCCCATCTTCGAACCTCTATAAAAATTAACTGTCATTTATTTTTCAGCACATTTATATTTCTACATACTTACTTCATATCTGCAGATAAACTTATTTGCTATTCAACTGATTAATAACCAAGCGCTAAAACCAAGTGTTAAGACAAGTTTAAAACAAATCAAAGGGTGTCAAGTCTTCCGCTGATAAAACCAACACAGCCAAGTTAAGGTCTGGGTTAAACAGCTGAATTATTCTTTCAATAGCTCTATCGAGTCGGTTGAGTGGCTAACTCTGCTGAATAACCAACTTAGCTATCCCTCAAGGACTCAGCTGTTTGCATTAACTCTGTTATATTTTTAAAGGACTAAAATCAAAAATTTGGTAAGGTTTATTCAACCCCTCCCCTTCTAAACCTTACTCACACCCCTTGGGACCTACAAGTGGTATCAGAGTGGTTGGTTCATTAAGCCTTCCGCACTGGTTACTGAACTAGATCTCTATCTTTTCTAAAAAGGTTTCAAACACTTGTATTTTCAAAATCTTTCATTTTTAACTAAGTTATTATCATGGAAGCAAATTTTACACGCATTCCTATGTTCACTGTTGAGGAATTTGATGACTGGAAAATTCATATGGAGGCTCATTTATCTGCTCTACACGATGAAATGTGGCTCGTGATAGAGGATGGGCCATTGCAAATATTAAAAGTGAACACAGCTGTAAGGAGAGCAGCTGCAACTGAAGGGGAAGAAGTTGCTGAAGAAAGACCAGCCCTGGTTGAAAAGCCAAGGACTGAGTGGACAAACGATGATAGAAAGAGATACAACGTGGCCAATGTGGCTAAGGACATACTCTACAAGACTTTGGACAAAGCAATGTTCAATAAAGTCAAATCCTGCAAAACAGCAAAAGAAATCTGGGATAAACTAACTTTAATTTGTGAAGGATCAGAGCAAATTAAGGGAAATAAATTATCTGTTGTTGTTCAAAAATTTGAAAATTTTAAAATCTTTGCAGGAGAATCTATGGATCAGCTGGATGCAAGATTCACTGAGATCACAAATGAGCCTTCAGCTCTTGGGAAGGAATATACACAAAAGGAGATATGTATGAAGATCTTGAGGAGCCTCCCAGCTTAATGGAAAATGAAGACTATGGCTCTAAGACATTCAATGGACCTATCAAAAACATCCAATCATGAGTTATTCTCAGACCTCAAAGCCTATGAGTTTGAGTTGAGAAGAAAAGATCAAGAGGAGACAATTGTACCCAAGACAGCTGCATTGATAGTCTTGTCAAGACAGCTGCATTGATAGCCCTAATGATTAAAAGATTCAACAAGTTCTTCAACAAGAACTATAAGAGAAATAAGGGTGAAACCTCCATGAGACATTCAGCACATCTAAGTCAAGGAAGATAGGCCACCCAACAGAGCTGAGCATCAAAGGGTTGAATATCAAAGAGCTGATAACCCAAGGACAGACAGAGCTGATCAAAGGGCTGAGAACCTGTGTTGGAATTGCAGACAACCAGGACATTTTGCTATTGTTTGTTCCTATCCACCAGTCAATAAATACAGAAATGAAGAAAAAAGAAAGATCTTCAGAGAAAGAAGACAGGAAAAGAAAAAGGCCATGTTAGCTACGGAGACTGCTGAGACAGTCAAGTCCAAAGAAGCAGACTCAGAGAGTAGTTAAGCTGACTACTCAAGTGATTCTGAAGAAGAAGCCTTGATTTATCTTGTGGCTAAAGAACAAGATCAACCATACCAAGATGATGATGTACACTCTAACTCATCTCATTCAGATTCAAGTGATAGTGATTGTAACACACATACTTCATCACCCACAGACCTTTATGATTCATTAGGCAAAATGATGAAAGACTTTGAGCACATTAAATCCTCTCACACTCTTAAATGAGGAAAGCAGTCAGCTCAAAATCCAAAACTCACAGCTAACTAAGGAGCTGAGTACTCTAAGTCACATAGCTGATGAGAACAAAGAGCTAAAGGCTGAGAATGCCAAACTGATAGCAGAGATAACTGCTATAGAAAAGAGGGAAAATGATCTCAAAAATGTAATTGCCTCATTTACGAAGGCATCAAAATCATTGGATGACCTTATCATGAGCCAAAAATAATGTGGGGATAAAACAAGCATAGGATTCAATTCCTTTGTGCACACTCAAACTCCTAGAGTGATTTTGGAAAAAGGATTTTCAAGCAATGAAGCATCTCAGACATCCAAAACACCAAATATTGCACCCACAATCATTCCAAAGCACAATCACAAACAAATTGGCCTTGGATATAAAAGGAAAGGGAAACAACCAGTTGAGTATGCTGAGAGGACAACTACCCAAAGATGGAAATTTCTAAAATACACACACAGGCATACAGACAAAAGAGACAGTTGTATGAACCTAAAACACCCAAGCAATTTGCTAATGTGCACTATGATTGTGGTACGGATAGATGGCGACCTCTTAGAGTCAAGCCATTTGACTATAGGTTTGTTGGATCATCTTACAGCACTAACCCCTCAGGACCCAGGCAAATATGGGTACCTAAAAACTAATTTCCTTGTTTGCAGGTTCAAAGAATAGCTGAGTGCCAAGGAATCTGGTACATGGATAGTGGTCGTTTCCCGGACACATGACGACAGAACAAGAAAAACCTGTCAAGATTCAAGGAGATTAGAGGTGCAAAAGTCATATTTGGAGGAAATGAAGCTCCAGGGGAAATCAAAGGCACAGGATCTATCAAGAAAAATGGATTGGAAATCATAGATGTTGCTTATGTTGAAGGCCTCAACTTCAACCTGTTAAGCATGAGCCAACTATGTGACAAGGGCTACAATGTTGGATTCAATATGGGAGTGTGCCAGATCAAAGATGTTGAATCAATAAAATAGTGTTGCAAGGATCAAGACAGAAAAACATGTATGTAGTTGATTGGTCCACTGCTACACCAAGCACTTGTCTGCTAGCAAAGAGCACAGCCAAATCAAGTTGGTTGTGGCACAAGAAGCTGAGTCATCTGAACTTCAAGACAATCAACAAGCTTGCAAGGAGTCATCTTGTGGAAGGATTTCCATACTCATTATACAAGAAGGAATGTGTATGTGATGCATGCCAGATGGGAAAGCAAATCAAATCTTCATTCAAGGAGAAGCCTAGTCCTTCTTCAACAAGGATATTGCATTTTTTGCATATGGATTTATTTGGTCCTGGTGAACCAGCCAGCATAAGTGGAAAGAAATACACCTTAGTGGTGGTAGATGAATATTCAAGATATACATGGACAATCTTCATGTGCAAAAAGAAGGAAACTTTGCAGAAGTTACCTCAGCTAATGAAAAGAGTTCAAAATGAAAAGAGTTAAACCATCATAAAGATAAGATCTGATAGAGAAACTGAGTTTGTCAATGGAATAATAACCCAGTATTGTGTTAAAAATGGTATTGCTCATGAGTTATCAGCAGCAAGAACTCCACAGCAGAATGGAATAGCTGAAAAAGGAACAGAACTCTCAAGGAAGCTGTAAGAACCATGTTAGCTGAAGCTGGATTGCCTAAGAGATTTTGGGTTGAAGCCATCAACACAGCATGATATACTCAAAATAGATGCATGATTAACCGGCAATTGACCAAGAGTCCCTATGAAATATGGACTGGGAGAAAGCCAAATGTTGGGTACTTCAAGATATTTGGATGTAAATGTTTTATCCACAATAATGGCAAATATAATTTGAAGGCTTTCGATGCTAAAGCAGATGAAGGTATCTTTTTGGATACTCAGCTGCCTACAGAGTATTGAACAAGAGGACTATGGTCATAGAAGAGCCTATTCATGTGGTTTTTGATGAACCTAATGTGAATGGAGAAGACATTGAAGAGTTAGCTGATAAGCTGAATCCGCCAACTTTGCAGAAGAGTCCTTATGTTGAAGCTGAAGTAAGAGCAATCAATCAAGATGAAGATGAGATAGCTGAATCTCAAAGACAGTTGGAAAGTCTACAGCTGAATGATGATGAAGAAGCTGTTCAAGACAACTTAGTTGCGAGACGGCTGAATCCAGTTAACTTGCTCCAACCTGATGTGAGATGGCTGAGAGACCATCCACCAGAGTTAGTTATTGGAGATGTTAGAGATGGTGTTAGAACCAGATCCAGAGCTCTGCAAGAAGCAATGTTCACTTGCTTTATTTCCCAAATAGAGACAAAAGATGTGTCTCAAGCATTGGATGACACACATTGGATTCAAGCCATGCAAGAAGAGTTGAATCAGTTTGAAAGGAACAAATTATGGGAATTGGTGCAGAGACCAACCCATCAAAATGTTATTGGCACAAAATGGGTTTTCAGAAACAAGATGAATGAGGAAGGATCTGTGGTAAGAAACAAAGCAAGATTGGTAGCCAAAGGGTATTGCCAAGAAGAGGGAATAGATTTTGATGAAACATTTGCTCCTGTTGCTAGATTGGAAGCAATAAGAATGTTTCTTGCCTATGCTGCACACAAGAACTTCACTGTATATCAAATGGATGTGAAAAGTGCATTTTTAAATGGACTATTAGAGGAAGAAGTCTATGTTGAACAACCTTCAGGTTTTGAGCAGAAGACTATTGGAGATAAGGTGTACAAGCTCAAGAAGGCACTATATCGATTGAAACAAGCACCAAGAGCATGGTATGATACATTGTCTCTATTCCTAACTGACAATGGATCCACCAAAGGCAAAGTAGACAGAACACTCTTCAGAATTCAAGATAGAGAGAGTATATTGCTTGTTCAAATATATGTGGATGACATCATTTTTGGATCCACAAATAAAGAGCTGTGTGATAATTTCTCAAACCTCATGCAAGGTAAATTTGAAATGAGCATGATGGGAGAGCTGACTTTCTTCCTAGGACTTCAAGTCAAGCAATTGAAGGATAGAACCTTCATAAGTAAAACAAAGTACACTAGAGACTTAATGAAGATATTTGGTATGGAAGAAAAGTCTTCTGTGAAAATACCAATGAACACCTCAGTCAAAATGGACATCGATGCAGATGGTAAGGTTGTAGATCAAACCAGATATAGAGCACTTATTGGATCATTGCTCTACTTAACAGCCAACAGACCAGACATTACCTTTGCAGTAGGTGTATGTGCAAGATTTCAATCTGCACCAAAGGAAAGCCACATGACTGCAACTAAAAGAATCCTAAGATATTTGAAGGGATGCCAGGAAGTTGGCTTATGGTATCCAAAGGAAGGTGGATTCAAGCTTAAAGGTGGATGCAGAGTTGACAGGAAAAATACTTCAGGTACATGTCAAATGCTTGGAAATTGATTGGTTTCCTGGTTTAGAAAGAAGCAAAACTCAATAGCCACATCCACAAATGAAACAGCAGTACATAGTCAAAGGCAAACAAGTGCCCAGTCTTATGGATGAGACAAAGAATGAGAGATTATGAGATTGAAGAAAAAGAGATTACAATTATGTGTGATAACACAAGTGCTATTGCAATCACTCAGAATCCTGTGTTGTATTCAAGAACAAAGCATATTGATGTCAGATATCATTTTATAAGAGATCATGTTGAAAAGAAAGACATCACTCTGAAATATATCTCAACTAATAAGCAGCTAGCTGATATATTCACAAAACCCTTATGTGAGTCGAGATTTGAAGAGCTTAAGAATGAGCTAGGGTTAATTGAGCTGAGTTGACACTCAGAAGACTCAACCAGAAGAGTTGGAAAATGAGAAGATGAAAAGTGAACAAGTTCCATGAATCAGCCATGTGAAAGAGCTATGTTGGAAGATCAGCTGTATTGAGTTAGCTGACAGCTGAGTCACTACATGAAAGGAGAGAAGCGAGTTAAGTCATTTTTATATAAGTTTCACTCATTTATGAGCTAAGTGACAAAAACGCAATCATTTTTAATGAGCGGGAATGTTTTTAAGGATGACGTCAGCATAATAATGACGGGTAAGTCAAAAGCTGCACAATAAGCATATGATTGGATATAAATGCTACCGCATTAAATGCGAGAAATTAAATGCGGTTTGACTTGCTAAATCTGAACCGTTGATCTTGATCAAAATTTCAAAACCAAAGACATGTCCTTTCATAACCCTTATATATTCATTTTTCCAGTTTTCTCTCTCTCACTCGGAAACTGTTCATCTTCAAGCAAAAAGAAAGCAAGCTATTTTCTCTCTTGAAAATCCCAAGTGTCCTCAAGCAAGTTCATCAACTTTTATTCGGTAAAAAGTTCTAAAAATGGCTCCTAAGTTTGATTTCGTCAAGCTATCGAAGCAAATCCACTCAGGATCGTCAGTGGATTTCGAAGGCATGGTGAAGCAGGGTTTCGATGAAACCCTTGTTAAGAAAATCGTAGAAATGTTGGAAAAGTCAGGTCTCAAGGCTTTTCTGACCTTGAAATACTTTCATACCTATCCCGAGGAGGTAGCGTAGTTCTATGTTAACGACGAAGTGCAGGACGAAGGGATCAAGTCTTCTGTCCACCGCAAGGATATTTTGATAAATGTTAAGGACCTTGCGGAGCACTGTTTATTGACGTCTGATGGCATAAAGGAGATAACTGAAGCTGATATTGATTTGGCTGCTGCGTGGAAAGAAGTAGCCAAATCAGAGTGTGCTTCTAAGGTGATCTACACAGCTGATAAGAAGCTGCTGAAGGACGACTATCATAAGTTGATGGATGTCGTCTCAAAGTATATAGATATGAAGTTTGGAAGCCTTAATCAGTTGTCCAAGACAAAGCTGATCGTCATGACTGCGATCATGTAGGGCAAGAAAGTTAACTGGGTTGAGTTTATATACAGCAAACTCTGCCTGAATGTGTTGAATAAGACGTTCAAGGATGATGGATCTTTTGGAGGATCTCTTGGATATGGCCTGGTGATTGGCCACTTGATGGAAGTGAAGGGCATTTCCCTTCGACATGGAAAATCCTTCCATGTCAACAAGAAAATGTTTAGGGCTAACCTCTCTGGAGCCCATAAGAGAGCCCACGCGAACAAAGCGGACACCAGTGAGGGGGAATTAGCTGAACCCGAGGACACAACTGCTACCCCTCCACCAAAGAAGAAGGCTGCCCCTGCAGCTAAGAAAAAGGATGCACCTGCCCCTGCAGCCGAGTCACCTGCCCATGCGGTAGTGTCTCCCGCCCTCGCAATGAGGCTGAGAAGGAAACCTAAATCCATTCTCCAGCTATAAGGAAGAAGAGGACTGCCAAGACCAGAAAGGCATCTATCTCTAAGGAAATTCAGAAAGCTTTCACGTTTGAGGAACCTGAAGACATTGAACTAGAGGTTCCCCTGCTACCCAAGAGAAGAAGATTAGTTAGGCTATCTGAATTAGAGAAAACAGCTGAGTCTGTCACTCAGCTGAATAAAGTAGCTGAGACTGTTGGAACTCAGGAAGTGCAGTCTCTTGAAGTTATAGATGAAACTGCCAAGACTGCTGAGGATGGTCAGCAGAGGCCTATGGAAGACTCAGCCGGGCGTCACACAGCTGAGGATAGTGAAACAGCTGAGACAACTAAACATCCTATTGAAAAGGTTGTCTCTCCGCCTGCCATGGATGCTGCTGAAGGAGAGGAGCAGCAGAGTCTCTTGCCTTCAACCTCTGAAAAGAAAGGGCATGATGACGATGAGGATGATGATGTCATCATGTATTCTCCCGTATACCCAGACATTCAGTGCCATCTACGCGAATGGAGGGCGTGGAAGCTAGACCACTCAAGGGCGTAGTTTGCTCGCCCTGAGTTTATCGAAGAAGATGAGGAATTGCTGCAATTTCTCGGAGTCAACACTGTGCTTCAGGCCCTGAATGAAGATAACTGCCTGGATATTCTACACATCTTCAAGGAGAAGGAACAAGCCAAAGCAGCCGGGGAAGCACAAGCTCTCGATAAAGCCAAAATATGCCCGCTTACTGGAACTCTAGAACACACTCACCCTCATTTGATGTGTTCTCAGAGAGTGATGAAGATATGGATCCGTTCTTTGCAGTGAAAAAAAGTCGATATGCAAAAAGAGCTCTAAGGGAATCCAGGCTAATGCATGACCAACAACTATTTGAAGGACTAGGAGAGTCATCTCAATCTCTCCTGCAAATTGACCCTTTGGGAGTAGTGTAGCAGATTACAAAAGACATCGCTGCAGCTACGTCCCCGGTACTCTCGGAGGATGGGACCAAGGGACATGGCAATGAAACTGGGACTTTGGGCACCCAAGTTGAGCCAACCCCTAATGAAGGTGTTTTACCACCTGCCCCAGCGGCTGAGCACTCAATGGAAGAAGTCGCGAGTCTAGAGCAGAGTGACCCCATCATCAGTCACTCAGTTGGTGTGCCAGCTGAGGGGGAATCTCTCTCCACTACATCAAGGTTGGAGGATGTTGCAGATGACTCTCTCTTGAAGAAAGGTGGCAAAGTGGAAATTGAGAAAGAACCTCAGCAGAGTGACATTGACGAAGCTCGGACAGTTGAGTCTGTCCCAACTGAAATGTCAGCTGCTTTGAAGGCTGATGACACTGGTTTTACAGTCGAGGCACAGGATGGAAATGCCCTGGGAGTTAACACTCTGGGCAGTGAAAGTGCAATCCTAGGGGTTGAGACTCCTATAGATGCTAATGCGGAAGACCCTAAGACAGCTGCGACTGTCGAAGGAAATATTGAAGGCCTCACTGCAATTGAGACTGCTGGAGGTATTGAAGGCCCAAGGGAAGTTGAGACCTCCCTGGGTAACGCTCAAGAGATTCAGAACATTCCTCCTGTTCACAGTGCTGAATCTGAGAAGGAGATAAATGCACTTAATGACTCCTAGGAGAATCCTGACATATCATTTCTGGGGTCTGAAAATGAAGTTGAGTCCACACCCGTTGCACATCAAAAAGACCCAGCTGAGGATGTTCTTAAAAATACGAGTCAGTCGAGTTACAAAGTTGCTCGTCAAACATTCAATTTCGATGATGAACCAAGCCCCTAAGTTTCATCATCATCCAATGACGCTGATGATGTAGCAGAGGATCCGGTAATTCATTTAGAGAAATATACTGAGACCGAAGATGTTTGTTAAAGGCAATAAGGCTCGATCACCGTGGCAACACATTCCAAAAGCCCCAGCTAAACCGAGTCATCTGTGCAGGCTACCACAGCTGCAGTAGTAACGACTCTACCTGAAACATCACAGGCACAAGCCACATAAATAATCCCATATGTGCGAGATGATGCGTTTGAGCAAGTATTTCCCTTTTCTATCGAGTTGCCTGAGCTAGACGAAGAGACCGCTATAGAGCAGCGATGATTCACTGTACGAGAAGATCATATACTCCCTACCGACTCTATTGTGCCAGCAAACTTTGACTTCGATGCAGAATGGCCGGCAGCTGAATCAGGTGAGACAGTTGAGATTTGTGAAGTCTTCAAGAAGATGTGTGAAGAGATTGAGAAGATCGAACGGTACCAAGCCTCACTAGACTTACGACTGGACAATAGAGATGCCACCCTCACAGCAGCTTTGAGAGGGATTGTGGTAAGGATCAAGGAGTGGTCTCAATAGCAAAGTGCCATGCGATACGAGCAAGTTCGCTATTTCAAGGCGCTATACAATAAAATGCTTGTTTGGAGCGCTGACAACACTTTGAATAGGCACACAATGCAAGAATATATTGAGAGGTTGCATGCCTCTCACAAAACAGAAATGGAGTTACTGCGTGAATTCCAACGAAAAGAAGTTCTGCGTCTTGAGGAGACCATGAATGCAAAATTCAGCCTTCTCATGGCTGAAATGAAACTGGTGGCAGCCGAGTCAAAAGCCACTCGTTCAGAATTTCGGACAGCTTATGCCGCAGAAGACTCCAAGCAGAACTCAGCTCTCAGCAGACTCGACTTCATGCTCGCAGGCATGTTTCCTGGGTCCCCTTCTCCTTTGATGATGCCAAAAAGGGGGAAGAGGAGTCTCTAAGGAGGTTGAAAGAAGAAACTACATCTGAGAAAAAGAAGGGAAAAGCAGCTGAGGGGGAATGGTCAAAAGATTTGATGTTAATGATAGCTGAAACCCCTCAGCAAACTTCCAGTGACCCTGCCGATTAAACACTCCACTGTGCTTATGTCGGAGAAAAGGTGAATCGTAGAAGCAGGGATGGTAGAGTTTGACAAGAAGACGGATGCCCACGTCGAAGAAGTGTTGAAATAATACGGCGGCATTCCGGCAGGAAAGGATCAAGATGCCATACCTGACAATGGATCCGAGCCAAGATCAGTTAAAGAATTCAAGACGCTCGAATCCGAAGGCTATTTCCAAAAAATGTTTGTAGCCCAAGCCTGGGATCTGTTCTGGGAGAAGGGTCTTAAATTGTGCGAAGAAGCTGATAAGCAGCAGACCACCAGCAGCCATTCAGCTGGTAAGCAGAAGACTCTTGTACAGAATACACCCAGAGGAGGAGGAAGAAGTGGTGGAGGAAGAGGATTACAACCTCGTCCAAGACCCAAGAACATCGAATATGTGGATCCCGGAAAGAAAGAGAGACTCTACTGGGCTGGGTATGATGAAGTAGCAAATCTGGAAGTGGCTAGGAAGAATGCTGAAGCTGTGAGAAGACAGGAAGAGGAGAACAGAAGGCAAACAGAGCAATGGCTCGAGAGGAAGCGGAAGGATGATGCTTCTAAAAGAGCTTATGAAAATAAGCAGAAAGCAACTGAAGAAGAAAGAAAAAAAAAAGAGCTGATGATTTTGACAGAGCTGAAGAGGATAGAAGGAGGCAGCGAAGGCGTTGAAGTGTTGCTGCGAACCCTTCATGTATTTTACTTATGTAAATATATTTTTGTAAGTCATATGTATACTTAGTGAAGTGTTCTGTAATTTTTCACTCTGTATTTATATCCTAGCATACATGTCTATATTTTGCTTTGATATAGATTGCTCTGATACTAATTGTAAACAGTTGTGTAAAGGACAAGAATGCTATGATCAATAAAACGATCGATTCTACGCATACATTCTTTGTTACTGCATTGCATGTATGTATCTTTGTTGTTTACATGTTGTTTATTGCTTTTAAGTTTTGGCATCATCAAAAAGGGGAAAATTGTTGGGAAATTTATATTATAGATTTTGATGAATGCCATGTAAAACTTAAACTAGAAAGTTGGCACCCCATTTTCCTTGTAATTTTCATTGTAATAGATAGGGCTGGAAAAGCTGAGTCAAGTCAGCTATGCCTGGAAATACAAGAAGTCAACTGAAGACTGAAGTGAAGACTCCGCTGTGGTACAGCTGAGTATGGCCTAGAAGGAAGATTAAGAACTTGACTGAAGATATATCGGCTGAGGAACAGATGTGTGAAGTGTCAGTCAAAATCAATTCAAGCAGCCAAGTCTCAAGTTGAAAGTGACAGATGAGTCTTCAAATGATTAGAGCAGACTCAAGTCACCTAGGGAAATAGGCAGCAGCCAAGAGGAGTTAATTGAAATGAATCCGTTGCACAGAAGTCAAGAACATTACTTAAAAAAGTAATACCTCAATGCTACCAGGTCTTAAAGTGCTTGTCCCAGAAGCGTGCAAAAGGAATAAACCAATGGGAAGCATTGCACCTCATGTCAGAACCTGAAAAGCTGCACATTCATTTAATACGAGGAAAGGTCTACATCTCAAGATTGAGGACTAAGAAAAGATAAGCCAACGAACACAAGTGACTTTTGAAATTCAGCCTATCTCTTCAACGGGCAGATTTTTAAAATTTCACTATAAAAGGCTGAGGAAATTCATTGAGAAAAGCAGACCTGAACCATGAACAAGCAAGCAAGCACATGTCTAGAAACCTGCAAATATTCTCAAAGATATTCAAGCAAATCCTCAAGCATGAAACTCAAAGGAAATCGATCCAACACAAGCTGTGAAGGAAAGACAACTTCAAACTATTGAAGAGGAAACTTTTGAAGAATCAAAAGGGGTCTACTATCCAAGGAGGATTGTAAAAAGGTTCAAGGTCGAACTAGTATCAAGTTATTGGATGGCTTCGTGATCAAATCCAAGAGCTTGAGAAAGTGAGCTGAAGTAGCAAGGCAGCTGCCCTGTGAAGAAGCTAACTCGGAAGAGAAGCCAGCTGTGTGATCAAGGTTGTCTATAGACTGTTGACCACTTTGTAAACAGATCTTTTGCATGGTGTATTCCTCCAGAAGTTGGAGAAGAGAGGACTAGAATAATTACCCCATCTTCGAACCTCTATAAAAATTAACTGTGTCATTTATTTTTCAGCACATTTATATTTCTACATACTTACTTCATATCTGTTGATAAACTTATTTGCTATCCAACTGATTAATAACCAAGCGCTAAAACCAAGTGTTAAAACAAGTTTAAAACAAATCAAAGGGTGTTAAGTCTTCCGCTGATAAAACCAACACAGCCAAGTTAAGGTCTGGGTTAAACAACTGAATTATTCTATCAACAGTTCTATCGAGTCTGTTGAGTGCCTAACTCTGCCGAATAATCAACTTAGTTGTCCCTCAAGGACTTAGTTGTTTTTATTAACTCTATTATATTTTTAAAGGACTAAAATCGAAAATTTGGTAAGGTTTATTCAACCCCCCCTTCTAAACCTTACTCACACCCCTTGGGACCTACATCCACAAATAAAGAGTTGTGTGACAAATTTTCAAACCTCATGCAAGGGAAATTTGAAATGAGCATGATGGGAGAGTTGACTTTCTTCCTATGAAGAAATTTGATGAAGAAATTTGATGGAACCTCCATAAGTAAATGAAGGATGGAACCTCCATAAGTCAAACCAAATATACCAGAGATTTGATGAAGAAATTTGGTATGCAAGAAAAGTCATCTGTGAAGATCGAAATGAACACATAAGTTAAGATGGATATGGATGCAGATGGCAAAGTTGTTGATCTAACCAGATATAGAGCTCTTATTGGATCACGACTCTATTTAACAGCAAGTAAGCTAGACATCACCTTTGTTGTAGGTGTATGTGCTAGATTTCAATCTGCACCAAGAGAGAGTCACATGACTGCAGCTAAGAGAATCCTAAGGTACTTAAAGGGATGCCAAGAAGTTGGCTTACGGTATCCAAAGGATGGAGGATTCAAGTTATTTGGCTACTCAGACTCAGTCTATGCTTGATGTAGAGTGGACAGGAAAAGTACATCAGGTACTTGTCAGATGCTTAGAAATAGATTAGTTTTTTGGTTCAGCAAGAAACAAAACTCAATAGCTACATCCATTGCTGAAGCAGAGTACATAACTGCAGGCAGCTATTGTGCCCAAGTTCTATGGATGAGGCAATAACTGAGAGACTATGATATAGAAGAAAAAGAGATTCCAATTATGTGTAATAACACAAGTGCTATTGCAATTACTCAGAATCCTGTATTGCATTCAAGAACAAAGCACATTGATGTCAGATATCATTTTATAAGTGATCATGTTGAAAAGAAGGACATCACTTTGGAATATATCTCAACTGATAAGCAGTTAGCTGACATATTCACTAAGCTATTATGTGAATCAAGATTTGAAGAGCTTAAGAATGAGCTAGGTTTGATTGAGATGAGTTAGGAGCCTCAGAAGACTCAATTAGCAGAGTCAAAGAAGAGAGAAATGAAAATTAGCAAAGCTTCACTTTCCAGCTGAGTGAAACAACCAAGACGGGAAATTAATTGTATCGATTAAGCTGACAGCTGAGTGATCATCATGTGAAGAGAGAAGCAGAGTTAAGTCACTTTTGGAAGATAGCTGAGTTATTTATGAGCTAAGTGACAAAACGCAGTTGTTTTTCTGCGAGCGGGAATGTTTTTGGGT
This sequence comes from Rehmannia glutinosa, assembly GCA_016081115.2. NCBI lineage: Eukaryota > Viridiplantae > Streptophyta > Magnoliopsida > Lamiales > Orobanchaceae > Rehmannia > Rehmannia glutinosa. Next base: position 62,769,584 of record CM071930.1, on the reverse strand, counting down.
ATTACATCAGCATAATTATTGTGTTAGAATAAAGCCTGCACACATTTAGCCTATGATTGGATATAAATATTGCTGCATTTAATGCGGGAAAATTAATGTGGTTTCAAATATTTAATCTTGACCGTTGATCTTGATCAACCTTTTCAAATTCCAAAAAAACACCATCCTCTCATGTCCCTTATATATCAAATTCAATTTTTCTCTCTCTTCACAATACTCTCTTCTTCTACAAGCAATTTCAAGTTTTTCTCTGCAACCAAGTGAAACCCTAGTTCTCAAAGAATCAATTTTACAAGTTTTTCACCGATCATTTTCGAGAAAATGGCTACTAACTACGATTTTGTTAAGATGGCTGAGAAGATCTACTCTGGCTCAACAATAGATTTTGAAGGAATAGTGAAACAAGGAGTCGACAAGGCCCTGGCTTAGAAAATTGCTGCAAAATTAGAAAAATCTGGTCTCAAAGGTTTTCTCACCATGGAATACTCACACACTTATCTCGAAGAAGTTGTTATGTTCTACGTAAATGTTGAGGTTCATGATGGAGAGATCAGGTCTTCGGTCCACACCAAGGACATCAAACATACTGTTGCGGACCTAGCTGAACACTGCCTCCTACCTTCGGAAGAAATAAAGGACATTGCTGAAAAGGACGTGAACTAGGGAGCACATGGAAAGAGATTGCCAAGCCGGAATCCATCCCGCTAAGGTTGTTTTTTTCTATGTCTAAGAAATCGTTGATCATGTGCTCTACTATCATAATATTGATGGATATTTTTCCAAGTATGGAGTTTGTAATCAATGTTTTGGCATATTTTGATATCCTTAGGAAGAGAATCAAATCAGTTTGTATTAAATCTTTACTTATTTTCTTAATTAATTCAACAAGATTTTAAAATATGATGGTGCTTATTATTTAATTGCTTTTACCGGTAATAATTAGCATGTCATATTTGTTATTACAACATTGAGATGAAAGAGATTCTAACAAAGCATGGGAAATTTTTCCATGTAAACAAGAGGATGTTTAAAGCTATCCTCTCCTCCGTCTCAAGGTGCTCATGCTGAAGAGTTGACTCCCACATGAAGGTGAGTCCGTTGATCCGTCTCAGAACACCGGCGTGTGGCCTTGGGAGTAGCCTTTTCGTCGAAACCGATTCAAAAGAAGAAGAGAGATGTTGCATCCCCCAAGTCCACACGGCCGTTTGGATAAAGCACACTGCCCATGCAACCGTCCCAACCGTCACCGCCCAGCTTCCTTTCTTCAGAAGAAACCTCTTGTCATTTTCCCAACAAGAAAAGCCACTATTGTGCCTAGGAAAGGCTGCATCAAAGAAGCAACAGTGGGACCGAAAAGGCTTTTACCTTTGATGAGCATTTGTGGATCTTCCTTTGGTTCCAACCTTAAGAATAAGATTGTTCAATAAATTTCTTCCTTTTAAAGCCCGCTTCCTCGCAAGAATTACAATAATACAGCGAAGAGAGACATGCCCTTTAAGAAACCAAGTAAAAACATAGAAGTAAATTGGTGAAAATCACATTGAATTATGTATCATTTTATGCCCCAAAATGCACGCATATTTTACACACATCAATAAAGATTAGTTGTTCGGGAAATTTATTGCTCGAACATATCCTTGGAGCCCTTATTGCTTGGCGGAACTCACCTTGACTCAGTCTAAAGAATTAGATGTTGATCCCCAAACTCATGCTCGAACACTTGAGGAGGAACATGTTCCACTTCCAGGCGCATGTTCAAGAGGAGGACGGTGATCTAGAAATGTTGTCTCCTTCCTACCCTTATTCAAGAACGACATAGATTCTCAAGGCATTGGAACTTCTCAGCATCCTTCTTTTCAATTCCAGAGGCCTGAGTTTGTAGAAGAAGAAGAAGAGCTTCGAGCTTCATGGGAAATATTCGCCAGCTCCGCTCTTAACCCCTTCTAGCACAACCATCCTTTATGAAAAGAAGGATGATGAGAAGTTGAAATCTATTGAGAAGGCATTCTTGAATATCGGGGGCCGAGACAACATTTCTAGATCCCTCTTGAAGAGTCGAAGAAGCCTCATTTATGTGCCTTCAAGTGCACCTGAACATGCCCTGGAATCGCATCTAATAGCTTTATAGTGATATTGAGGAGATCAACCCTCCGTGTTCCTCGAGCAACCGAGTTCCGCCAAGAAATAAGGGAATCCAAGGATATGCACGAGCAATAAATGAATAAGGGCCCCGAATCTTCATTGATATGATTAAAATATATACGTGCATTTTGGGGCATAAAATGATACATAATTGATGCATTTTCACACATCTTTACTATGTTTTTACTTGGTTTCCTTTAAAGGGCATGATATTGTGTATTATTGTAATTCTTCTCAAGAAACGAGCTTAAAATGAAGAAATATCGATAATGATGCCCGACCAAGATTACCGAATGCAAATCTTCAAAATGATGGAAAAAGGGAACAAGAGCCTTTTCGGTTGTCACACACACGATGCAGCCTTCACCTCACACGCACAATGTGGACTTCTGTTGGGAAAATGACACGAGTGTGAAGAAAGAAGAAAACAGAGGACGAGCAGTCCACCACACGGTCGGTGACCGTGTGACTTCACACGGCCGTGTGGACTTGGATTCCAACCGCACCACATAACCATGCAACATCTCTCTTCCGCCCGAATCGACAAAAAGAGCTACGCCCAAGGCCACACGCCCATGTTCTCGGGGACCCAGATCACACGGAGTCTATTTCAACTCTTCTAAAAACACAACTTGAGACAGGAAAGACATCAAATAACATCTTGTTTAATGGAATCAAAGAGCTTCCCAGAGCAAAAGGCTAGGTCGCGAAGAACACCCTTTTTCACATCTCCAGGGAGCACAAGAGCCATACCCGAGGGCTTGAAGGGAATCCATCCCGATATTTTCTTTCTTGTTCTAAGAACTCTTGTCAGATTCGTGCTCATATGATGTCATAATGTTGATTCGTATTTGTCTTCCAGTTTGTAATCAATGTTTTGGCATATTTTTCGGATCTTAGGAGCATAATCAAAACTTCATGATTTGTATTAATATGATTACTTGTTTTCTTAATTAATTCATATTTTTCTATTTTATGAATTTGAGTGCTTATTATTTAACCGCAATTTTTATCCGATCAATAATTAGCATGTCATATTTGTTATTACAACATTCCTTGAGTTCTAACAAAGACTAAATCGAATTGAGCTGAAACATGTGTGACAGCGTGTTTGTGGGGAGTAATTCAATTCACAAATCTTTTTGGAGTTATTAATGATTGTAACGATCCGGAGTACTACAATGGTTCTTAATCAACTGTTTACGCACCACCAGGGGGGGCAGTAAATGATATTAGGAATTTGAACCCATATAATTGCATGAATTGGTTTTTAAAACTTTATTCGCATTTAATATTGAAGAAGCATGTTGAGATTATGTGCCTAAGGTTGCTCCTAAAGATGTTGAAAATACTTGTGGGGTTCATAAATTTATTTTATTTATTTTTTCTTTATTTTTCGATTTTTTCCTTAGATTAGAATAACTTCATTTTCGGTCGCTTCAATAAAATTGGAATACGATGTTATTATAGCCTAAGTTTTTCGAGCTTCAATCCTTGAGGAATACGACCTTGCTTGCCATTATCCTATAAACTACATTGTACATTTGCAGTTGTATGAACCAATATAATTTTTGGCGAACAAGTTTTTGGTGCCGTTGTCGCGGATTGATTAGATTCTACTTGGATATAGTAATAAATAGTTCAATCTTAATTGAAGCATTTTTCGTAAATATTTTTCTTTTAGTTTTCGATTTTTTTTTATTTTTTTTATTTTTGGGTCAATTTTAATATTGTTTTTGTTTAGTGTAGATAGTGCATGATCATGCGTTCCAAATGACAAGTTTAGCAATTCCCATTGATTTGAAATTGAAAAGACAACCAAGAAAACTAAGGAAAAGAGCCAAAGCAATTTATTTCATGGGACCAATTTTTATGCAATTTTTATTTATTAACAATGAGTTTTGTTTAGTTTTCTTGAGTTGCAAGCATCCGTGTAGGAGACGTATGGAAAGGCCCCCAAAAAAAAAAATTAGGGACTACTTTCAACATGGGCGGTAAGCCAAACTTATGGGGGTGTGGCCCATCCGCCAATCAATGCAAACAATTTTAAACTAAAATCGGCATTGATCCGATGGTGTCACAAAACCAGTTTGGGGGTAGAGTCGTTGAGATCCAAACGCCCATCCGGCGCACTTTCAGAAATTTGCAATTTTAAGATGAATGGTGTGCCTTTTTCCCATTTTTCTACGAAAGGATCCAACGGGATGGTTATGCTCCCAAATTTAACAAAACCACTTTCCAAATCTCTATAAATAACTAACCTCAAACCAAAAACACAAATCCTAGCCAAATACTTTCCTCCCAAGAAACATATCAAAATCAAATCGCTTCAAATTAGGCAATTAGATGTTGAGCCGCTATATGAAGCATGGGATAGATTCCGAATTGCTAAGGAAGTGCCCTCAACACGGATATCCCAACTACCAACAACTAGTGTAGGTCCCAAGATTTATAATGGTTTGAGTGGTAACACAAGAACAATTAGAGATGTTCATCCGGAGGCGCACTTTTTAAATATCCCGAGGAGGCACTCGAAGTTACTAGAGGAGATGGCGAACAAGTTACCAATGGCCATCCGAAAGGTCACTCAACCGACGAGTGGCGTAAGTTCGTGATGAGAAAGTAATGCTCACTGCAATTTTCCGTGCTAAATATGAAACTTGAAGCGATATGTTTTTAAGACTTAAGAGATCCTATTGTTATTGAAGAGGTTTCAAACTTTGTGGGCCAACAAAGAAACTTCAACAACAATTACCGAAATAAGCGATATACCCAACTACTATCATCCAGGGTTGAAAAAATGAAAATTTCTATTATGCTAATAATAAAAATGTTTTCTCCAACTCACCACAGGAGATAAAAAGAAAGATCAATGGAAGAAATGTTATCATCGTTTATCGGAAAACAAGGGCAAGACTAAACAAAGATGAAGCCAAGATAGACAGATAGAAGAACAGTCATTCACTAAACACAAACGTAAACGCAAGACTCAAAATCTCTGAAACACAAGTAGCCCTCCAAATAACGCAAGCCTATTCGACCTGTGGAGGCCAACACCAGTGGAATGTAAATTCCCAAGTGATACTTCAAATGTTGAATCCACGAGACCAATGCAACGCCATTCCTTCACGATAGATGGCATTGAGGGTCCAATGTTTCAAATGACATAGTTTAGCAATAGTGATTAGAAATCTAAAGTCTTTCTTGACGTTAAACTTAGCGTTGTATGGGAGGCAACCCAATTTATTTCATATTTTTCGTACATTTTTATCGCTTCAATTTTTATTTATTAACTTAATTTTTAGTTTTGTTTAGTTTTCTTGAGTTGTTGTGTAGGAGGCGTCATGACAAACTCCCAAAAAAAAAATCCTTGACGGAACCAACTTAACACGGGCGTGTGATATCACACGTTTATTCCCTTTGCCGCTGCGATAGGGCAAATTGCCCAAAGACCACACGGCCATGTGGACACATGATGGGAAACGGATCTCTTTCGCACCAACATGCGACCACACGGCATTTCCGTGTGATCCCACACGGACGTGTGGCCCCCAATCATGGATTCAAAAATTCCCTATTTTACCCCAAAATCCCACTTTTTCTCACATTGTTTTCTACACAAACCCTAACCCACGAATATTCTCTACCCAAATACAAAAACCACTTTCCAAATCTCTATAAATACACCTCAAACCTCAAACCAAAAACACAAATCATTCACTTTCTCAAGAAACATATCACCAAATACCTTCAAATTCTCAACTTCTTCAAGTACTACATCAAGTTTGGGGGTACTTCAAGAACTTCAGATTTTTAATCTTACACTCTTGAATTCATGGCTTCTAGGGATGCAAGAGGAACTAGGAAGAATACGAGAAGAAGGAGGGAGCCGACCCCGGAGCCCGAACCCGAGCCTCAACCAATTTTTGACCCCGAGGAGCCCGAAGCCTCCAACGTCAATTTGCCAAACGAAACCCACCGAGCTAGATGGATGATACTCTACTTTCGTCCATGGATCAATACAAGGTATCCCGATAACCTACTCTTATGAATTTGGGTTTATTGGAAGATTTTAGGGCTTTATGTGGGAGAATTGATTGGCATGATTTTCTTAATGGGCATTGGGCTACTTACTCTGTTATTACTCTTGAATTCTTAAGTAGCTTTGAATTGGTTGTGCGAAATAGAAATCTGGTGGGGGTTAGATTTCGGTTGGGGAATGAGCAAAGAAACTATCAATTGAAGATTTAAAGGAAATTTATAGAACACCAGCGTATGGGGTGGAGGAGCATGAGGAATTCGATAAGGATAGGTTTTGGAAGAAGATAACGGGGAAGCAAATTTATACGCCAAGCACTTCTAAGGCGTCTAGTATTCTCAACCCGATATTTCGATATGTTCAGCGAGTCTTGGCTGAAACCATCTTTGCAAGAGAGGATAGTAAAGGGGCTTTGAAGGTTGATGAATTGTTTATAATTTGGTGTATGGCATCAGGGACTGAAGTGGTGCCAAACGTCGGGGCTATGATAGCCCGACAATTTGATAGAATTAGAAAGAGTGAGAGGGGTGGAATTTGCATAGGGGGAATGATTACCCCTATTGCTGAATATTTTAATATTAATTTGGAGGGGTATGCAGAGGCAACTGGGCCTAAGATGATTGATTTAAATGTTCTAACTACAATGAAAATGATAAGATTCGATGGGCGTGATTACTGGCTCATTCAGGCAGATAGAACAACAATTAGGCTTCCGAACCCCAACGCAACTTCAACCAGAAATAGAGGTAATGGCTACTTAGAGATGTGGGGGTAGAAGGGACTGCTGCTCAAGAAGAGCAGGATGAGCAAATGAGGGATATGCCGGGAACCTCTTGCCAAGGGGGTAACCGGCCATTGACTATGGGTGAGAGGCTAGAAAGTGTAGAAACGATGTGGGAAATTGCTAGATGCATATCGGTTGATGTACCACCACTGATGAGTATCACCAGGAGTATCTACAGCGTTCGACGCCATCACCCAACAGCAGCAGCAGATGTACGAGATGATGTCTCGTATGGATTAGTATGCACAACTCACAAGGCCACTACTATCCGCCTCCACCACCTCAATGATCTTTGTAAGTACTTATTACGCATTCCTCTTTCCTTTTGATAATTTCCTCATATGTTTAGGACGAAACATATTCTAAGTTTGGGGGTTGTCAAGAATGCGTAATTTGGTATTGTTGCATTTTGCATTACATTTAGGACTGCATGTAGAAGCATTGCATTATAATTTTTGAAAAAAAAACTCGATTTTTCTGTTTATTTTTGTTTTTTGTTTTAGCACGTTTAATTGCTTTTGTGTGTGATCTTTATTTCTGTTCGTATACCCAGCTCCCTATGATTTTACTATGAATATTTTATGGCAAGGGATAACATACTTGGGGAATAATGTAATAAATTCTTGGGAGAAAAGTTATTTATTTGCTTGGCATGTGTTGAGAAAATTGGGTATTTGAGCATGTTGCGAAAAATAAGCTTGTGAGCTTTTGTGCCTTAAACTGCTTTATATTATGCAGACCTTTTTTTTTCCCTTGAGTGTGTCATTCATGATGGATAGAACTCTAGAACTTGCTCTGGTATCTTCATCAAAGCCATGTGTGTGTGCAATTTTTGAAAATGATCTAAGGCCATCTTTGTTTAGCCTACTGAGCCTAAAAGCCTACCTATGAACTCATGATTCCCTAGTTAGCCAAGTTTGAGCCAAAACTTTTAATCTGAGCCACGTTGATCTTTGAAATTTAAATGTTTTATCCCTACAAATTCTTGAGCTTATAGAAAATGAATAAGTTTGGGGGAGATGTGGTGAAAATTTATGAAAAAGAGAGGAAGTTGGCAAAAGAAAGAGGGATGAGCAGTATCTAGGTAAATGAGAAAATACATGAAGCTCGAAAAAGAAAATATCTCTGAAAGTTACATAGAGAAAATTGAGCAAAGCAAAAGAAAATTCTGAAAAAATAAAATAAAATGGTGAGAGCTTGAGGCTAAAAAGAAAAAAAGGCAAAAAAGGCCTAAGATTGAAAAAGGAGAAATAAGGGTGGAATTGAGTTGGAAAAAAAAACTGATATTATATTGAAATTGGGTTGGTGAATTGCAAGTCTGTATGCTTAAATTCTATTTGCTCAAGTCATGTCACTTAATCCAAATCTCCCTACCCTTGTCAAAGAGCCTACATTACAACCAAATAAAAGTCCTTTTTGATTCTTAGATTGTGCACACAAAAGTGGTAGAGATGTTAGACGATTTGCAAGCCTATGGTAGTTCTACTTTCACTGAATTGAATTCGAGCGTAAACACTTACCATACACTTCTGAGAGTAGAGTGATACTCTATTTACTTGTGAGTCGCGATGTCAAGTACCCGAAAGAGTATTAATGATGCCGAGTTTATGAATAATTGATTGCATGGTTTTCTTGAGTATGGAGTCGAGTGCTATTTAATGTTTATAGTGTTCTTGGGTGTTCGTTCATTTTTACCCCTATATTATTTTTCTAAATTTGCTCGAGGACGAGCAATGCTTTAAGTTTGGGGGATTTTGATGTATGTAAACTATACGTGCATTTTGGGGCTTAAAATGATACATAATTGATGCATTTGCACGCATATTTACTATGTTTTTACTTGGTTTTCTTTAAATGGCATGATACTGCGTATTCTTGTAATTCTTGCAGGAAATGGAGCTTAAAATGAAGAAATATCAGTAGGGGTGCCCATATAAGATTGCCGAATGCAAAGAGAAGATCAAAACGACAGAAAAAGGGAACAAGATCAGGTCCACACGGTCAGACCGTGTAGCCTCACACGGCCGTGTGGACTTGTGTTGGGAAAATGACACGAGTGTGAAGAAAGGAAGAAAATAGAGGACGGAGCAGGTCCACACGGCCGGACCGTGTGACCTTACACGGCCTTGTGGACTTAGATTCCAACCGCACCACCTAACCGTGCGACATGCATGCCCGTGCGACAAAGGGCTACGCCCAAGGCCACACGCCCGTGTGGGAGTCTGTTTCAGCGTGGTTTTGGAGTTCTTGTCCTGATACATCTCTACAAGTGATCTCTCCAAGCCTCTATAAAAGGGGACCAAGTCTTGTACGAAAAATCACAACTTGAGATAGCAAAAACACATCAAATAACACATGAACGAAGGAATCAAAGAGCTTCTGAGAGCAAAAGGCTAGGTCGCGAAGAACACCACAAGGCTTTCGCATCTAGGGAGCACAAGAGCTTTCGAGGGCTTGGAAGGGGAATCCATCCTAACAAGAAGGGGTTTTCTTTCTATGTCTAAGAACTCTTGTTTGTGCTTATATGATGTCATAATGTTGATTCGGATTTGTCTATGAGTTTGTAATCAAAATAATGGAGATGGTGAAAAATATTTGGCGAACATTCATCTGTCATGATTACACTTAGCCCTAACATAATGGAGATGTTGAAAAATATTCAAGCAACCACATCTCATGTGCACTCTAAGAAAGACAATTGCAAAACGATTGGCAATGAAGCTAAGGAAGGTGATGAAGCGGGCACCTTAGCCAAGTCACTCCCTGTAGAATGTGTTGAGACACCTGCCCCAACGGCTAAACACTCAATTGGACAAACAGTTAGGTCTCAGGTTTCGAGTGACCCCTTTGCTCAAGACCAGTTGGTGCACCAGCTGAGGGGGAAACTCAAACCACCACAGCTAGGTCGGAGAAGGTTGTGGGAGACCAACCACAAAAGGAGTTAGGAGGCGATGGTGAGAATATTACAATTCTGCAGACTAAGGTTGATGAAGCTCAGATGGTTCAGACTGTCTCAGCTGAAACTTCAGCTGCCATGCAGGCCAATGATGTTGCTGATGCAGCTAAGGCAAAGGATAGGAGTGAGGCCATGGGAGTTGAGACTCTTGGCCCTGAAAGTGCAATCCTAGGAGTTGAGACTCCGAAGGATGCCACTGAAGACCCTAAAGCAGCTTCGTCTACTGAAGGGGTAACTGTTGAAGACCCTACTGCAGTTGAGACTGCAAAAAGGAATGTGCAATGCCCATCAGCGGTTGAGACTGCTGAGGGTAGTGAAGGCCTGGAGGAGGTTGAGACTTCCCTAGGTAAGAAAGCAGTTGAAGATGTGCCTGCTCCTCATGAAGGAGTCCCTGAAGAAGAGGAGATCAGTGCCCTTCATGATTCGCAGGACAACGTTGATACTGAGTTCTTGGAATCTGAAAACGAAGCTGAGTCCAGCCATGTTGATAAATCAAATGAGGACATAGCTGCAGATGAGGCACAGGCAAGAAGGTGGCAAGCCAGTGATAAAGCTACTCCTATGAATTTCACCTTGGTTGATGGTCCACCCCGAATGGTGTCATCACCCTCAAATGATGCTGATAAATCAGCCGAGGACCAGACTACTTAGCAGAAAGAAACACCTGATACCGAGGAAGTTGTTAAGACAGCTGAGGATCGACTCCAAATAAAGAAAGTTAACACAATCGCCAAATCAAGATGACGCTAAACAAATTTGAGGCACATAGAGCTGAAGCAATTTTGAAAGAGAAGGGAAAAGCTCCACAGGTCGAAGACGTGGAGATCCCTATTTTCCCTAAAGATTTATTTGCTGAATACTTTCCGTTCGAAGCTCACATATCTTTCGAAGTAGAGTCAGTCGTGGAACGTGCCAGATATACCGCCCAAGTCTCTCCAGAAGAAATAGGAACTCCAGCTGAGACCACTATGGTGCCGATTGGATTCGACTTCGATGTTGCATGGCCAGAGGAATAGTCCGCTGATGCAGCCGACTTTTGTAAAGGTTTCAAAGCCATCTGTGCTAAAATAGAAAATATGGAGCTTGGTTTTGCAACATTAGACCAACAGCTAGACAACCGAGATGCCACTATCATTGGAGATATCCGAGGAACTGTGTTGAGAATCAGAGAATGGATCGGGCAAGTAAAGGCATTAAGGCGTGAGCAGGTCACCTATTTCAAATCCTTATTCACAAAAATGGTGATTTGGAGCTCAGACAACACTAAGTTCCAGCAACGGCAAAGGGACCACATGTTTAGGAAGGATCAATCGCATAAGACTGACATGGAGTTGCTCAAGGCTCAGCACAAATCAGAAATTCAAAGAATGGAGGCCAATGTGGAATAGCAGATAAAGGTGCTCCAAACTGAGATGAAGTTGATGGCAGCAGAGACCATGGCTTTGAGATTAGAATTCAGAACAGCTTACTCCAAGGCTAATGATAAACATGACATGAAAAATAACAAGATTGATCTACTCCTAAGTGGAGTATTCCCTAACTTGGCTCTACCCATTGATGATGATGCCAAAAAGGGGAAGAAGAAAGGAAAGAAAAGTTACGGAGTGATAAGGAAAGAGTGAAAGGGGAAGCAAGCAAGGGGGAAGGCAGTTCAATCAATAAGCCACCCTTGAAAATCATGTTTGCTAAGACCCCATAGCAGAGTGATGTTACAGCCTCAATTCTCAGCAAACTACCGAAAGAGCTGACAATAGAAGAGAAAGCTGAATTAGCAGTTAAACAGTCAAGAAAAGCCATTGAAGTTGAGTTCGACAAGGTAGCTGAGAAGCACTCTGAGAGGATAAAAGATATAAAAGCAAGGGTCGAAGTCCCCCCAGCTGGTTTATTGAAAGATTCCCCAACTGTAAGACCCCCTCGAGAAATCACGATGCCTAATGCAAGATCTGAACCTAGATCACTAGAGGAATTTCAAACTCTAGAGGCTCAAGGCTACTTTAAGAACATGACTCTACCACAGGTGTGGGACTTGTATTGAGAGAAAGGACTCGATTTATGCAAATCAGCTGAGAAGCAGCAGAGTTCAAGTAGTCAGTCAACTGGAAAGACACCCGTGCAGTACACTCCTAGAGGAGAAGTTGAGTCTTACCGATGAAGGGGAAAGGTTTGGAAGTGGTGGAAGAGGCAGAGTTACTCCACCACAGCCAAGACCTAAAGATGTAAGGTATGTTGATCCACAGAAGAAGGGAATCAACTACTGGGCGGGGTACTACACTCTTACAAATATTGAAGTGGAGCGTAAGAATGAGGAGGATAGAAGAAGACAAGAAGCTGAAAATGAGAGAGTAAATCGAGAATGCGAAGAAAGGCAGAGAACGGAGGACCCTGTTGCTAAAAGAGATTATGAAAAGAGAAAGAGAGAAGAAGATGACAAAAAGAGAAAGAGAGCCGAAGAAGAAGAGAGAAGAAGGAAGCAGCCGAGGCGTTGAAGACGTCTGAAACCTTTTCAGTGTATTTTACTCAACTGTAAATACAAAATTTGTAAGTATTCTTGCAATATCATATAACTCTGATACCTGTTGTATATTAGTTTTATAATAAACTTTGATAAAGTTGTATAGATAGTATAGCTCTGATACGATGTACAGGGCATACTTTGTAATAGCTTTGTAAAGTGTGTTTGTAAAGTACAAGAATGATATGATCAATAAAATTAATATATTCTACTCATACATTCTTTGCTACTGCACAATTTACTTTGTTGTACGTTTTGGCATCATCAAAAAGGGGGAAATTGTTAGGAAAATTTATGTTTAGATTTCGATGATACCATGTAAAACATAGAATAGGAAGTTGGCACCCCATTTTCTTTGTAATTCAACTTGTAATAGACAGGACTGCATGAGCTGAGTAGAAGTCAGCTAAGTTGAAGATTACAAGAGTCGAGTGAAGATTGAAGAGAAGACTCAGTTGTGTGTCAGCTGTGTGAAGCCAAGTGAAGGATCAATCAAGTGACAGAAAAGCTATCTCAGTCAGTTGGCTGACAGCTAAGTCATTCCAAAATATTGGAATCGAATGTCAAAAGGGTATGCAGCAGACAAGACTTAAAGAAAGCTGATAGAGATCTATTGTCAACATAAGTTAAGGTTTTGCTGGAAATAGGCCTGTGTCAGGCTGCCAGCAAAAACGTTGTTTTGATGAAAGAGTGCAAAAAATAAGGAACCAATAGGATGTACTTGAAAACCTACAGAGACGAAGGAAAGGCTGCAGAGCATTAAAATCATGGTACGATCCTCATTGATGCTGCAAGGACAAGACATTCCAACAACCTATGAGTGAGATTTGAAACATATGTCTATCTCTTCAATGGACATATTTTCGAATCTTCACTATAAAAGGTTGAGGAAGCAAGTGAGAGAAGGAAACCGAGTTCAGTACAAGCATAGAAGCATTCAAGCAATCAAACCTACAAATACTCTCGAGCTTTCAAAGACATTCCTCCAACCTAAAATTGAAGAAACTAAATGCAACAAACTCAGTGAAGGAAAGATTACTTCATCAAGTTGAAGAGCAAATTTTATTTGAAGAACAAAAGGGTTCTACTCTCCAAGGTTGAAGGAGAAGTAGTAAGGTTCTATTTCGAACCAGAAATTTTGGGCTCGTTGGAAGGCTGTGCGATTAATTCCAAGAGTTCGAGGGAGCTGAAGTAGCAAGACAAGTATTTTGTGAAGAAGCTGAGTCCCACGAGCAGCCAGTTGTATGATCAAGGCTGACTCAGACTGTTGACTACTTTGTAACCAAGATAAGTTACTTAGTGGATTCTTCCAGGAGTTGGAGAAGAGTGGATTAGAGGAATTACCCCATCCTCGAACCACTATAAAATTGCTTGTATCTCATTTACTTACAGCATTTTAATTTCTTGCATATTATTTATATATGCTGCTAAGTTATAATTGCTAAACTCAACTAATAATAACTATTGCTAAAAACAAGTGTTGAAAAACAAGTTTAAAACATTAAGGGTGAAAGGTCTTCCGCTGAACAAAAACCAAGTCAACTATAAAGCTAAGTGTTATCTGATACCAGCTGAGTTATGCTATCAATAGCTCGGTCGAGTCTGTTGAGTGGGTAACTTTGCTGAAGTAAGCCAACCTAGATGTCCCTTAAGGACTTAGCTGATTTGTGTTAACTCTGAAAAATATTGAAAAGGACTAATTCGAAATTTTGGTAAGGTTTATCCAACCCCCCTTCTAAACCTTACTACTCACCCCTTGGGACCTACATATATTTTTCCTCATCTTCTTTTGCAGATATGTCAGTTCGCGCTTCCCTTATAGCGAAGCAACAGAAAGAGCAGAAAGATGCATTGCTTGCCCTCCGCAAGGAGCGACCTCCCCCCATTCCTAAGCCCGCCAGTGCTCCCGCTGCTTTTGGATCTAGTGTTAATCCTTCATGACTAGAGAAAGTTCAGTTCGAAGTGCAAGGTGAACTACCCTCTCGCTACACCGACAACCAGGGAGTTGCTCGCACTTCCTCATCTCGCTCTACCCCTTTAGGCCAAATGATTGTGCAAGAGGTAGCTAAGTTTATTGGAAAAGCCTCAGTCTCCCGAAGCAAACCCCAAAAGGATAAATCCCAGAAAGACAAGTCCAACAAGGACAAATCTCATAAGGGCAAAGAATATCACGAGGCTCGCGAGGGGCCATCCTGAAAAAGGCCTCGAGTAAATCCCGAAGCAGAAGCCTCCAGCGATCCTAAAATGGATGCTCAGCTTAACTAGCTAAAAATGTGCGAGAACCAACTCGTTGATCTTCGTGTGCCGCAGCGAAGAAGAAAGAATCGCGCCTCTCTCTCTCCTTTTTTCAACGCTTCTTTTCCTCACAAGGTGCCCAATTGGCTAATAAACTGTCAGAGCTCTATTCTCGAGACCCATGCGGAGGACTCTTTCCAGCTCTACAAACATACCCTTTTTGCGACTAACCAATTCACTTTTATGCCTTTTGATTTTACTCACTTAGTGTTGTTGGTAACGCACAATAACTTCTCGGTATGTCGCGTCGTTTACCTACTTCTTCCATGCCTCACCTCCCTTGCCTCTTCTAATATATTATTTTTACCTTTATTTTTCAGAATAATGCTATCTTTCATCACATTTCTCTTCGAACTGCAAACTGGAGGAGCTCCTATGAGGAATAGAGGGTTGAGCTTGAAAGGTTGTCTAAGAAATTACAAGTATCAGAGTCCGAGAAGGAGAAGGCAGTAAGCGAGGCTAGGAGTGAGCTTGTGAAGGAAAACTCATCCTTGTAGACTAAAGTGCAGAAGCTGGAGAGGCAGCTTTTGAAGTCCCGCGAGGATTTGAATGAGCAGAAGTATCTCCTCATGAACGAAAGGCAAAAGTCATATAACATGGGTCATACCGAGGGCTGTCAAAAGTATACGGCTTCGGTTGAGTACTCGTCTGTGATCCAAAAAGTTTGGGAAGAAGGTGTGAGGTCTTTCCTTAACTCCTACTCCTACGAGACGTTAGTGGCTCGCAGGGCCTCTATGTACTTGTGCAATGGCTTCGAGCATTGCAAGGACCAAGCTATCCAAGAAGGGGCTTTCAAGGAGGATTTAGATCTCCAGAAGTTGGATTGCTTACGTATTAATGATCTGGAGAAAACAGCTAAGGGCGAGGATAAAATGGGACTCATTGTCGAGGGCGATGTCGATGAAGTAAACGAGACTAATGAGTGGACAGAACTGATGCGTTCACTCATTGCTTCAACCGAGCCTCCTAGCAATGTTGTTAATATCGAGGATGGCGACGAGGAAGGTTGACATGCTTCAGTCAACTCTTTTTTGTTTTAATTGGCATGCCTCGCTCTCTATGTAAAGCACTTTAATTTAGGCTGCCTATTTTTTTGAAGATACTTTTCTAACCCTATCAGGGTGTTTTGTAAAGGCATTTGCTTCGTATAAGATTTTTGCACTTATTTTGTTTTGTTTTTGCTTTGTTTATTCCCTTGCTATCACGTAGTCTTTTACACGTCGCTTTTGAGTTTGTAGACGAACTTCGAGGGGGTCATTTCAGATCACTTTTTAACTTTTAGTTTTAGCGGACCTCTTAAGGGTCGCTTCTTTTCTTGCCATGATCTTTCCCAGATCGCTTATGGTTTTAAAATACAGAGGACCTCGTGCGATTGTTTTATTTTCTAGCTGCGATCTTTTTCATATCACTTTTGGCTTTTAGTTATAGCGGACATTGTGATGTCGTTTTATTTCTAGCCGCAATCTTTTTTAGATTGCTTTTGGCTTTTAGTTACAGAGGATCTCGAGAGGGTCGCTTCTTCTCTTGCCGCGGTCTTTTGCAGATGTTTTTTTTCTTTAAAATATAGAAGACCTCGTGGGGGTCGCTTTACTTTTTGACCTGCTCGTTATTTTAGCACAAAACAAAAGGAGGTGTTTCCCTCCCCAGTGATATCTAATATATGCGTTCAAAAGAGATTACAATTTTCAAGTTGTTACCTAAGTATAGAACTTGGATAGATTGTGGATGTTCCAAGGTCTGTGAAGCTCTTTTCCTTCCAAAGTTTCCAAGTGGTAGGTGCCCCTCTTCAATATCTTTGTTACTTTGAAGGGACCTTCCCAGTTTGCCTCCAGCTTCCTACATGCCTTGAGACTTTAAATTTCTTTAATACTAAATCTCCCACTTGAAAGTTTTTTTCATGTACTCGTTTATCATACGTAACTCGCATCCTACCCTTGGTTGTTTGTATCTATACTAGGGCTCTATCCCTCTTTTCTTCAATGGTTTCCAAATCTAACATCCGAGCTTCCTCATTCTGCACGGGGTCATGATGGGCTACCCTATGGGGAGCCTCCCCTATTCCCAATGGGATAACGCATTCGGATTCAAAAAGCAATCCAAATGGTGTCTCTCCTATAAACGTCCTTGGCATAGTTCGGTAAGCCCTAGAACCCCCGGAAGTTCTTCTACCCAATAAGACTTTACTGCACCTAGCCTAGCCTTCAGATGTTGCAATATAATCCTATTTGCCACCTCAGTTTGGCCATCGGATTGTGAATTTCCCGAACTCTCCTCTCTTCATACCACACCCAGATTTTCTTTCCGTGAAACTCCATTATCCGAAATTAAGGTTCTAGGGAGACCAAATTTACTAAAGATATTTTTCCGAATAAAGTCCATGACTTCGTGCTCTGATATTTTAGCTAATGTCTTGGCCTCGATCCACTTCGAGAAATATTCTACTGCCACTATGACGAACTTTTTTTGGCCCCTTGCCACATGAAAGGGCCCTAGAATGTCAATTCCCCACTGGTCGAATGGGCATGCAATGAGGATTGTTTTTAGGGGGATTATTGGCCGATGAGTTAGATTGGAATGGAACTGGCATTTCTCACACTTCTTGGCAAACTCCACAGCATCCTTCATCACGGTAAGCCAAAAATATCCTTACCTGTGAATTTTCTATGCGAGCGAATGACCTCCTAGAGTGATTTCCACAATTTCCCTCATGGATTTCCTTCATTACATAATGTGCATTTTCCGGTAATAAGCATTTTAATAGAAGCCCCCATACGACCTTTTGTATACATCTTTTCCTATTATTTGACATATGGGTGCTCGGGTTTGTATCCTCCTTGCCTCGCCTGGGTCCACTGGCAGGGTTCCATTTTTCAACATTTCCTTGATTCCTCGAACCAGTGCACCTCGGTTCCAATATGGAGAATTAGAGTTTTCTTTGAGTATTGATCCAGGGTCCGCTTTCTTATATCACTTTGGATTGCTTCACTACCAAAGACTATCACTTTCCTTGAACTCACGCCCGACACCGTGCTAGAGAAGCGTCTTTAGGCGTCTGCTCTGTCATTCTCTTCTCTAGGGATCTGATGTAGTTGAAGAGTTTCAAAATTATCTACCAACTTTTTATCCCGGCCCATGTATTCAGACATAGATTTATCTTGCGCCTCAAAAGAACCCTCCATTTGTAGCTACTAACTGGGAATCATTGTAAGCAATAACTTTTTTAACATTACATTTGTTTGTCATCTTCATCCCAGCAATTAGTGCCTCATATTCAGCCTCATTATTCGTCACCTTGAAATCAAGTTTTAAATCAACCTCTACTTCGAATGAGTTTGGACCCTGTAATAAGATTCCACATCCTCCTTATATTCCTACAGATGAGCCATCGACGTGTAGGAGCCAAGCTGCCTCGGTTTGGGTCGATAGTTCTGAAATTGTAGCCTCATTGATGAAGTCAGCTAGCACCTGGGCTTTGATTGCCGATTTCCATTGATACTTGATGTAAAATTCTCCTAACTCTAGGGACCATTTAACTAGGCGACCTGATAACTCTAGCCTTCCCAAGGTTTGCTTCAAAGGCTAGTTTGTTAGAACGATAATCTAGTGGGACTAGAAATATGGTCGTAGTTTTCTTGCCGCCACTACCAATGCCAATGCCAATTTCTCTGTTTCCAAGTATATATCTTCCGCCCCTTGTAGTAATTTTCTCACATAGTAGTTTTGTTTATGTACCCCTTCTTCTTCTTTAACTAAGACTGAGTTGACTGCTCGCTTGGAGACTGCTAGGTATAGAAATAAGGGTTTGCCTTTCTCAGGCTTTCATAGTAGTGGTGGCGAGCTGAGCTATGGTTTTAGCTCCTCAAAAGCTTTTTCACATTCTTCTGTCCATTCAAAATTTCTCATATTCCTAGAGTGGTAAAGAGAGCTAGGTTTGATCAGCTGACCTTGAGATGAATCTGTTTAGTGAGGCTAACTTCCCTGTCAGCTTTTGGACCTCGCTTGCGGTCTTTGGTGAGGCCATCTCCAAGATCACTTTTATTTTTCTAGGTTCACCTCGATTCCCCTCTCGTTGACCATAAAACTGAGAAATTTGCCACCTCGCACCCCAAAGGAGAAATTCGCAGGGTTCAACATCATTCTGTAAGCTCGCATAATATTGAAGGCTCACTTCAAGTGTTCTAGGTGATCTTCTTGCCTCTCGCTTTCACTAGCATATCATTGACATACACCTCCATTGTGCGTCCAATTTCATTTTTTAACATGAGGTTAACCAAGCGTTGATACGTTGCTCTGGCATTTTTAAGCCCGAATGGCATAACCATAAAACAATATACCCATTTATCTGTGAAGTCTGTGCTCAACGAAGCACATCCTGCTATTGAATCTACTAGAAGGTCGATGCGAGGCAGCCGATATAGATCTCTAGGACATGTTTTATTTAGGTCGGTGAAGTCTGTGCACATCCTCGATTTAACCATTGGTTTCAGGACGATCACAACATCCGAAAGCCATTCGGTATATTGAATTTCGATAACATGCCAGCCTCGAAGAGCTTATTGACCTCGCCTTCTATGATCTGGTTTCTTTCTCCTCCAAAGCTTCGCTTCTTCTGCTTAATGGGCTTTACCTCTGGATCAACGTTCAAGTGATGCACCACTACCTCTGGAATCCATTTGCAACACTATATGTGTGAACTTTTGGGTGTCAGTTGGATCTAACTCGACCCTTTTATACTGCTCAGTGGGCTCAATTCTATACTCCATTATCCTTGCCTTCTTATGCTTCTCCTTCTCTTTCTTGCTCATCCCCGCTTCCTCTTCTCGGATGATTTGCTTGATAGTTCTGACTTTTCTCTCTCTTTTTTTCTTTTTTGAAGATAAATTATAGCGTTCTCTTGCGCTTTCTGGTCTCCACGTACCTCATCAATTTTACCTGAGGTTAGGAGTTTCAGCTTCAAATGGTACATAGATACAATCGCTTGGAACCGATTTAGGCTAGGTCTCCCTAGATAGAAATTATAGGCAAAGGGAGCATTGACTACCAAGTATTTAATCGTAACCGTTTTCCTGCATGGCAAAGCTCTGAGCGAGGTTGGAAGATCGATGGTACCCAATGGGATCACCTCGCTTCCTCCAAACCCAGTTAGAGGTATGCCACTAGTTGCAACGTCGCCACATCTAACTCTATTTTCCTCAGAACTTGTAAGAAAATAACATCCGTCGAGCTACCATTGTCTATCAATGTCTTCTGCACAGCGAAATTTGCGATATCTACTGATATCACCATGGGGTCATTTTGACCTGTTTCAATTCTAGCAAGGTCACGATTATCAAAAGTGATTGTATTTGCCTCTTGTATATTCAGGATATTTAAAGGTCGTTTGGGGGCATGAGCTAGGGTTCGCATACTTTTTCTTCTGGCACTTTGCGAATCACCTCCACTAGGCCCCCCACGATCATATGTATCGCTCCTCTACAAGGTAAGTTTTTGTCTTATCTATCTCGCCTCGCAATAGACCTCTCACACGGTCGATTTGTTCTTTCCCTTGCTGGGAAATGATCCTCAAACCTCCCACGTGATTTATGCCTCGGTGGGGACCCTGGCCTTGCGTCTCTCTCATGCCTCCTATCCTCCGCCTCGCTTCCTTTGATTATCACAAATATTTATAAGTATCCCTGCTGGATAAGCTTCTCTATTTCGTCTTTGAGTTGAAAACATTCTTGCGTGTCATGGCCATGATCTTTAGGGAAGTGATAGTATTTTCCATTATCTCTCCTCCCCGGAGTTGCCCTCATTTTCTTTGGCCATTTTAACATATTTTTTCCCTCGATTGATATTAAATCATGTACTCGAGGAACATTCAGTGGGGTGTACCTGCTAAACCATGTAGCTTGTTGGCAATCCTGACCTAGGCTTTGTTCGTGGTCTTTTTCAGACCTAAAATGAGGTCCTTCTATAGGATCCTTTCTTACTCAAACCTCAGGGTTCGCCACCGACCACTCATGATCCTTCAGTTAATTCATTTTCTCTTCTTGAATATATCGTTGGGTCATTCCCATCAATTCTTTTTTATCTGTTAGAGGGTCACGTGCTAAAGACGATGATAGTGACCTATTCTTTAATCCCAAGACCAATATATTTGTCATCATATCGATCCTCATGTCCTGCACCTCGAAGGCTTCGTCATTGAATCTATTGATGAAGTCTCGGAGCGGTTCACCTTCAGCCTGTCTAATAGTGAAAAGATGGTTTGCAGATTTTTGGCTTGCGAATTAGTAGAGAGATATCATTGCCAATAGTTCATAAGACGCGACGGTTCCCATAAGGAGCCCAGTGAACCACTCTTGTGCCTTCCCCTTGAGCATAGTGATGAATATCCTAGCATTCCTTACATCTGATTGTCCATAGAGCTACATCGCATTATCAAATATAGTTAGGTGCTCTTGAGGATCCTTATTCCCATCATACTTAGGGAGATCGGGTAGCTTGAAGTTCATAGTGACAACTTCCGATAGGATTTCCGGAGAGAAAGAGGATCCTCTCTTTTGTAGAGCGAATGTAACGGTCCCCCTCCCTTCAGGTTATCCAATTTTCGAGTAGCCTGCTCAATCTTCTCGCTAAGCTCTTTCATATCCGCAACTTTTGGAGGCTCGCTGTGGGCTGCCATGTGTTGCTTCGCCCGTGGTGCCAACCGACTAGCTACTTCCTCAATGTCTTTCGGTCTCTTGTTCTCTTCCACAAATGCAACATCTTTTTCCCTTGGTAACCCCCTTGGAGGGGAGTCCAGTGGGGCTTTGCCCTTCCTCTCTCTTTCATCGAGCAATATTTCTAATATCATTTCAAAATCACTAGTCCGCATGTTGATCATAGGGTCTTCAGTTTCCTTTTCGAGTTGTTCCTGGATTTGCAGTGATGGGGTTGCTCCCCGAGGTGAGGTCTCTTTCGTCTTCTTTGGTGTCTCATCCATGTTCAATTTGACCTAATTTCCCACAGATGGTGCCAACTGATTTGGGTGAATAAATCAGATGTACTTCAGTTTGGGTCGCTTCGGCTCGAGCTTAGGTACTTTGGTTCACGGGACCTGTAAAAGAACAAACGTTAGACTAGTCGGGTGGACCCCCAGCTAAGGCCCTACGATGCTAAAGTCAGGTACATGTTTAAGGTTTCGAATAAACTGA
Source organism: Rehmannia glutinosa (assembly GCA_016081115.2). NCBI lineage: Eukaryota > Viridiplantae > Streptophyta > Magnoliopsida > Lamiales > Orobanchaceae > Rehmannia > Rehmannia glutinosa. Next base: position 62,747,678 of record CM071930.1, on the reverse strand, counting down.
AGAGCTAGGTGAATAGCAATAAATGAGATACCTATAGAAAAAGAGAATTGTGTGGTATTTATAGGTTTTGACTTTGCTAGGCCATACGACCTAGTGCCACGTGTCAAGATCATCACGATCCACTCGTCATGTCTTAATACAAATCGACGGTGGTGGGTCACGGGGCGACCCGAATAAGAAACACCCGGATCTTGGTGCCCTTTAGTCTTCTAGCTTACTTACGAGGGTAAAATTGTAATTTTAACTTGACCCATATCAATATTTTTATTCTCAACAAATTTATAATATTACTACTCCTTATGCGGAAATCAGATCGAATGGAATGGGCATTCCTAGCCCATTCTCTTTCAAACGACTGGTCTAATTTGGTAATGGGAATATCCATTCCCATGGAATCCCTATTCCTATACGTATGGAATAACTATTCCGTTGGTCCACTAGGATTTAGCTATTCCCAATGAGCTAAAAAAATCTACACTTTTTTTATGAAATTATCCTTCTGAAAATAACTAAAATATTGGATAAAATTCAAAACTCAACTCATCAATATTTTAAAATATATATTTATTAATACAAAAATAATTATTTATATATTACTATTTATAAATTAAAATTTTCAAACATATTTATTACTTAAATGTATAGTAGCATAACATATTTATTAATTTTATATTATTACACTAAAAATATCTCATTTATAGTCTTGTAAATAAGTAATGGTAAAAATATATAATACATAATATATAAATAGTATATAAAAAAGTATATGAATTATTTTGATAAGTCGCATTCAAGTTCTATCATAATTTTAAGCATAGAATATGAGGCTAGCTCTAAGAATAACTTAATAGTTTTTTTTATGTCGGTCTTAGAAAATATATTTGTGTAAAATTTTATCGATAAATAACACACACACACACACAGATATATATATATATATATATATGTGTGTGTGTGTGTACGTGTGTAAATTTTTTAACACCAACTAGTCTTTTGCCCGTGCAATGCACGGGGTATGTTGCGTCAAAAGGCACATAAATTGTATCCATATAAGAGTTACATACAAGAGTTACAACGTTAATGAATATAAAATCATACAACATAAAGTTCAAACAAATCAAGTTAAAACACTACATTTCAAAATTATAAATTTTCGAATACTTCTTTGTACACAACATTATTTGTCTGTTTAGTTTTATTTTATAATCATCACAAACTAATACTTTCAAACACTTATGATATATGACTCGTGAAAACAACATATAATTGACCATGACTAAAAATTGGGTTATTTATAGGAGAACTGGTGAGAATAATTAAGGAAATTAATTTTCTCATTATTTGCTACGTTTTGTAACATTATTAGATAGTGATACTTTTTTATATTTGCTTTGGGATATTTTTATTCCTTGGTGTAGTAATTTCTTATTTTAATATTATTTTATACTTTTAATTAGGGATTTCATTATCCATCTTTTATGGTAATTCAATTGATTTTTCGTATGATGATATATTACTATTCATTTAATAAAGCATAACATCAACATGTATATTAAATTTTCCTTATTGTCAATATTTATATGTTATTCTTTTGAAAGTTTTGTATGTCTGAAATACTATAATTACACGTCGATGATCTATTGTATATTAAGAACCCATCAGCATTATATTTACTGTTAGAATAAAATTACTTTGATTTTGATGATTTTACTTTAATATTTTAATTTCAACCAAAACGATAAATTCGGATGCAGTTAAACTCATATTTTATTTTTACAAAGTTATTACAAATTAATAACATGATTTATTGACAGCGACAGCTCGCCCTTGATGGCGATCGATGCCTGAAGAGGCTAGTTCGAATTGTTTTCTCTGAAAATCCGTGTCTTAAGGCGAGGTGCGACCGATACCTGAGAAAAATCCAGAGAGATTTTTCTTCCTGCATACGCTTGCCCATTTGCCCCTCCCGACCGTCAAGGGCGGCTGGTCCTCTTGTAGTGTAACATGTATCAGATTGCACTCTCTCTTTCAGATTCAATTTTTTTAACATGGCGACTGGTTGCCTTACCAGTCGCCCTAGCCAAGATCAGATGATTTTAAACATTGCAGCAGACAAGATTTTCACTTTTATCACTTTATTATTTTTGGCCATTATTTTGTGGATCTCTTGATCTTCTTTTGCAGACAAAATTGAAATTAGAGGAGTCTATATTGGAATTCAAATCTTTGAGCTCTTCTATAAATAGATGAATAATATTGGAGGATCAACACAACAACACAACACAATTCTACAACACAATAAGAAAATCTCAGCAAATTTATTATACTTCATTTTCAATATTCTTTTTGTAATAGCCTATGCACTACACTTTCACATCTTGCTTGATAGTCTTTACTTCTTGATTATACTTGCACTTTTGAGTTGTAATATTTCATTCAAAGTGTAATCTTGATTGTATTTGTGACATCATCAAATAAGAAAACCTTGTTATTATTCTTTTGGCAAAAACATGTTTGGTTGATTAGAGTTGGTTGATAAGCTTGGTACTTTTTGTGTTGAAGAATTTGGTGTCCTTCGAGGTGTAGAAGAGTTTAGTGATTTTCGAGGTGTAGAAGAGTTTGGTGCTCTTCTCGTTGATGTTGTAATCGTTTGGTATCAATTAATAAAATTTTCTTTTCGAAATCCACTCGAACGTACCCGGTGGCAGTGGATTAAGTTCTAGGTGAGTGGAACCACTATATATCATTCTGTTCAATCCTCTCCTATCTCTTATATTCTTGAAGATCTTCATATATTCAAAAAGAGAAGAAAAATCAATTGGGAAAATCTATTCACTCCTCTAGATTTTCGTAGCCACTTGGAATAATAAGTGGTATCAAAGCCAAACTCTTTGGCCAACACATTTATCTTTGCGAGTAAAGAGGAAAGATCCATGGCTACGAACAACAGTTATCTTCCAACCGGTGCTTCATCCAATAAGCCGCTTCTTTTCGACTCCAACAATTATGCTTTTTGGAAAGATAGAGTGGAGTGCTTCTTACAAGGTTGCGGGTTTGATATTTGGAACGCGTCATAAATGGAGTATCCATCTCAATGAAGAACTTGAGGATAGAACACTAGCTCCTAAAGTTTTCAAGGAATTCGATGATGAAGACAAGAAAATATTCTCTTTAAACGGTAAAGCTCTTAAAATAATGAATGATGGAGAAAATATATCCAAAATGGTTAAAAGACTTGACAATATTGTAAATCCTTTAGTTGCACTTGAAAAAATTATTTCGGAAGAGGAAAAGGTTACAAAAGTCCTAAATGCTCTTCCCGCCTCTTGGTCGAAAAAAGTTACGGCTATCACAAAAGCTCAAAATTTGGAAAATTTAAATTTTGATGAGCTTATCGGAAATCTTCTCATCTATGAAGTCTATACCAATGAAAGAAGTAATTCAAGAGCATTTACTTCTCAACCGGATATGGAATAAACTCTAAAAAGTCTTGCCTCAAAATTGAAAAATTATTATTCAAGTGATGAGAAGATGTAGATATAGATGAAGATGAAGATGAACTTGTTAGAAAATGTACAAAATTTGTAAATCAAAACAAGGAAAGAAAAGCGAGAAGCAAGTATTGCTTTAAGTGCGGAAAACCAGAACACTATGTTGTCGATTGTCCAAAAAGGGAGGAAGAACAAAGGAAGAAGAAGCAATTTCACAGAAAATTAAAAGTCTTGAATGCCAATGATGAAGCAAAAACATGGGATGAGCTTCTTGCAACATTCGAAGATGAAGAAACCGAGCAATGTATAATGGGCATTGATGAAGACAATGAGATACGCTCTAATCCTTCTATCTCTTTCATTAATGAATTGCAAGATGATTATAATGAATTGCAAAATGAATTTCAAAATATAATTGTTAAATACAAGCTTGTGAAAAAGAGATTAATAGCATGAAATTCGAAAAAGGAAATTTACATGTCTCTTACGAATCTCTTACTAGTGCTCATAATATTACACTATATAAGGTAAACATTGAAAAATAAAATGGAACTCTTATTAAGGGTATTGATTGCATGAAAAAGGATATGGAATTTAACTTGAGTACCGATAAAATCACCAAAATTCTTGATGTACAATGTATTGGTCATTTGAAATTAGGACTTGATTATAACCCAAATTGTTGGAATTTGGTTTTTAAAAATGGGTATTGACCCATAATGGACCAATTAAATGGATGTTGACCCATATTGGATCAAACATATTGAAGTTAGACATCATTTTTAAGAGATTGTGTGTCAAAAGAAAAAATTGAGATGAATTTGTCCCGTCTCAAGATCAATTAGCGGATATCTTTACAAAACTATTACCCGATGAATCTTTTAACTCTATTAGAGCTCGTTTAAGCATAATGCATATTGAATAATGTTTACATTTATTGTTTGGGTATGTTTAAACATTTTCAAAAAGTTTTGGGTGAAAATTCTAGTTTTTCAAAACTACATTTCGAAACAGAATAGGGACCAATCGCTAAAGGGAATTTCCTTCAAAAAACGTCAAAATGCGCTAATAGTTTCCAGTACTGGCAGGGTTTAGTATTTTGGCAATAACTCTCTATACAAACCCCGAATCCTCCAAATGACTTCTTTGCTAATTTAGAAATAGAAGACTTCATGGGTGGAGAAGATGATGTTGGTGACGGAGAAGGTGAGAATGAGAGTGAGGATGGTGATGGTAACGAAGAAGAAGAAGAGGGAAATGATAGTGATCACAGTGACCTGCCTCTAAATGTGCGTATGGACCGACTTGAGATGGATACTCATCGGGACATTGTTTCCTTGAGGAGGGAACTTGAAGAAGTCAAGCGGGAAAATACAAGAATAAAGGTAAAATGAGCAAGCTTAAGAAATTCATCAAAGAGCTTCTACCTACAGCTTGTTTCTCGTCGGATGGGGATTATATGTTTTCGACCCCCTCCCCATTTTCATTATGTAGTTTTTTTATCACATTTTGTCTCCTAACTTCAAGCTCATGCTATGATTTTCTATATATATTTATGCGTAATTTACTTTGATTCTCTATTTTTTTTATGATGGCTAATGGACTTTTTATGATTTCAAAGGGGGAGAAAGGCTAGAAAAGTTGCTAGATGTGTGAACTTGTTGTATAATAAGCAAAAATGCTTATTTGGTTAGTTGGTACGTGCTTATTTGGTTATTTGGTACTCTCGGTAAAAAGCAGTTATTGGTAAAATGTGCTTTGGTAAATGCTTATTGGGGATAAGTTGCTTATTGATATAAGCGGTTAATTTTTGGTAATAGCTTTTATAGATACTTATATTTTGGTATGCTATATTTGATAAGTTTTTTTATTGGAATGTTGTTAGAACTTAATACTTATTGTTTCTTGATAAAAATGATTTTTGAAAAAGAGTTTATTATAAAAGTGATTCTGAAAAAAAACTTATTGTGATCAAGCATTGCTTCTTGATAAAAGTGATTTTGAAAAAGAGATTATTGAGCTTATTTGGAATTATGGCATTTTATTTAGATATGATGATTACTCATGTTCATATGTCTTTTCAAAAGTGATTTTAACCTTAATGATATCTTTATATTATTGTTGCTTTTTAAAGAATAAAAATGAAAACTTGATAAAAAAATAAGTTTTTGTTGCTGCAAATGGTTGTTTATTTTGACAGGAGGAGTTCATATTAATAGGGGAAGTTTTTTTCAATCTCTTGCAAAATTTACTACATATTTTTATCTAAAACCCTATCAAAATCGTTTTTGAAATCATCAAAAAGGGAGAGTTTGTTAGAATAAATTACTTTGATTTTGATGATTTCACCTTAATATTTCTATAAACCAAAAAGATAAATTTGGACACTGTTAAACCCGGATTTTATTTTTACAAAGTTATTAAAAATCAATAACATGATTTATTAACAGTGACCGTCTCCCTTGATGGCGATTGGTGCTTGAAGAGGTAATTTCGAATTTTTTTTCTCTGAAAATCCGTGTCTCAAGGCGACTAGTCGCCCTCATAGGCGACCGATACTTGAGAAAAATTCTAATATATTTTTCTTCCCAGACACAGGTCGCCCTACTGGGCGTCCGCCCCCCTGTAGACCAACCTGTGTCAGATACACTTTCTCTCTTTTAAATTCAAATTTTTTAACATGGAAGTCGGTCGCCCTAGCCAAGATCAGATGATTTTAAACATTGTAGTAGACAAGATTTTCACTTTTATCACTTTATCATTTTTGGTCATTATTTTGTGGATCTCTTGATCTTCTTTTTGCAGACAAAATTCAAATTCATGGAGTCTATATTGGAATTCAAATCTTGGGAGCTCTTTGTAAATAGATGAAGACGATTGGAGGATCAACACAACACATTTCTACAATATAACAAGAAAATCTCAGCAAATTTATTGTATTTCATTTTCAACATTCTTTTCGTAATAGCCTAAATACTACACTTTCACATATTGCTTGATATATTTTCCTTCTTAATTTCACTTGCACTTTTGAGTTGTAATATTTCATTCAAACTATAATCTTGATTGTATTTGTAACACCATCCAAAACAAGAAAACCTTGTTAGTGTTCCTTTGGCAAGAACATGTTTGGTTGATTAGAGTTAGTTGGTTGAAAAGCTTGGTGATTTTCGTGTTGAAGAGTTTGGTGCTTTCGAGGTGTAGAAGAGTTTGGTGATTTTCTAGGTGTGAAGAGTTAGGTGCTCTTCGAGTTGGAAGAGTTTGGTGCTCTTCAAGGTTGTTTGTATAAGAAGAGTTTGGTGCTTTTCTCGTTGAAGTTGTAATCGTTTGGTATCGATTAATAAATTTTTTTCAAAATCCACTCGGACATACCGGGTGGTAGTGGATTAAGCTCTATGTGAGTAGAGCCACTATATATCATTGTGTTTATTCCTCTCCTATCTCTTACATTCTTGAAGATCTTCATATATTCGAAAAAGAGAAGAAAAATCTGAAAAATTGGAAAAATCTATTCATTCCCCTCTAGATTTTTGTAGCCACTTGGACCAACATTTACATAATTCTCAACATAAATTATTTAATGGTTGATTTTATTTTTGTATTGACAGAATTGAAATGCAATAAATCAAATATTCAAAGTGTAAAAGATTAGATCATAAATTTACCATAATAAAATACATGTTCCAACATATGTAATTAAATATTAATATCTTAACGAAATTGCATTGACCCGGGAGCTTATAAGTGTTGTCCGATTTTTAATCATATATTTTTCAGTATTACTTCACTAATTACCAAATTAAACGTTACATGTTGCAGTTATATTTTTACTATTATTGGAGGGTGGTTTAGGCGGAAATTGTTTTGAGATACTATTTATAAGTGACTTGCTTATTATTATTATATATATATAACATGCTTTATATTTGGTAGCATAATTTTAGGAAAAAATAAAATATTCAAAAAAAGTAAACATTATTCTATTTTTATATATAGACATATGTCAAAAAAAGTATCAAATAGACAAATTCATATATAATAGTCCAAGTATACAACTTTAAAATTGAATATCAAAATATGTTGATAAATAAAAAAATAATTTCTATTAACATAAAAGGTGTTAGATAAATATTTTTATCATAATTTTGATGATTTCATATAATTGAGTTTTACACCAAAACAATGTCTCCAAATGTTATCCAAATATTTCAAAATGATTTAAATGATTTTTACTAATGTTTTGGAGTATTTCTTAAACTTTATTTTTGACAAAAATCGGACAACTCCTCTCTTTTGAGGTCAACCGGTCGCCCTAGAGGGCAATCCGTACCTGGAAGATAAAACATGAAACAAAAACGAAACAAAGAAAATTTAAGGGGAGGTCGATCGGTTGACCACCTAGTCGGCCGATGACTGAAAGTTTGGGTTTTCAATTTTTAGTTTATGTTTCGAGGTGGAACGGTCGAACCCAGGGGGACCGGTCCAACCCCCTGGTCGACCGGTCTAACCAACCCGTGTTTAAATATTTCAAACGTCTTTTTGTTATTAGAGGTCAACCGGTCGATCTAAGATTTTATCAGCAGAAACTATCCGTTGTAGCAGACAAATTTTCATGAAATTGTGGGATTGATTTCTAACAGCTATTTTCTTCAATTGATTGGCATTCTTTTACAGATTTCACTCTCCTAGGAGGAGCCTATGCTGGTATTCAAATTAAGGAGCTCTCCTATAAATACTTCAAGGCTTGAAGATCAAGACACAACACAAGCATACAAACAACAAAAATATCTCTTACTCTTCATTGTCAACATTCTTGTTGTATTTAGCCTAAGTCTTACACTTGACATATTGAGTATTAGGCCTCATTCTTGATTACATTTGCACTTCAAAGTTGTATACTTCATTTGAGTTGTAATCTTGAATTGGTTTAAATCATCCAAAACAAGACATCATTGTTAGTGTTCTTGTGATAAGAACACACTTGGTTGATTGTAGGTGTTGAAGAGTGTGGTACTCTTCATTGTTGTAATAAGATTGTGGTAATATTCATAGGTGGTGTTGTAAGAATAGTGTGGTACTCTTTAAGGTAAAGATTGTACTAGTTTAGTATCTATTAATAAACTTTTTTCCTTTTCGAAATCCATTCGGACATACCGGGTGGTAGAGCACGTAGGCCTAGTTGGGTTGAAGCTCTATAAATCATTGTGTGTTATTTATATTTCTGCATTTTTACTTGTTTATCATCTTCATATTCGAAAAAGAGGGCACAAATCGAAAAATCGGGAAAATCTATTCACCCTCTCCCTCTAGATTTTCATAGTCACTTGGACTAACAAGTGGTATCAGAGCTAAACTCTTTGGCAAGCTTGTTTAATCTTTGCGAGTAAAGAAGAGATCCACGGCTACGAGCGAAAGCTACCTCACCACTGGCGCCTCCACCAACAAGACACCACTATTCGATATCAACAACTACGCTTTTTGAAAAGACCGAATGGAATGCTTTCTACAAGGTTGCAGCTTCATTATTTGGAATGCGGTTATTGAAGGGATAGCTCAACCAACAAAGAAGTTGGAGGATGGAACTACAGCCCTCAAAAGTTTCAAAGAATTCGACAAAAATGACAAGAAGTCATTCTCTCTAAACGGTAAGGCTTTGAATATTTTGCATTGCTCTCTCACGGCCACCGAGTACAACCGTATTAGAGGAATAGGTCGGCACAAGAAGTATGGGAAAAATTAGAAACTATTTATGAAGGTACTAAGAAAGTTAAACAAGCTAGAAAAACAATGCTTGTTAAAGATTTTGAAAACTTCATAATGCTTGAAGGTGAAGGAATTTCAAAAATGATGGAAAGGCTAGACAACATAGTCAATCCCTTATTGGTGCTCGGAAAGGTCATCTCGGAGGAAGATAAGGTAACCAAAGTATTAAATGCTCTTCCTGGCTCATGGTCCGAAAAGGTGGCGGCTATAACGGAAGCACAAAACCTTGAGACTCTCAAGTTTGATGAACTCATTAGAAATCTTCTCATCTATGAAGTCCATCTCAAGGAAATGAAGAACTTCAAACCATCCACCTCACAAACGGGTATGCGATCTACTCCGAAGGGTCTTACTTCAAATAATTCCTATTATGCTAGTGATGAGGATGATCAGGCCGCCCTTGTTCAAAAATTTGCCAAGTTTGTTAATAAAAATAAGGTAAGGAGTATGGAGACAACTCTTGCTTTAAATGCAGGAAACCCGGGCACTTTATAGTCGATTGCCCAAAATTGGTGGAAGAGGAACAAAAGAAGAAAAAACCTTTTTCCGAAAAAGAAGGCTCTAAATGCAGATGTCAAAACTTGGGATAAACTTCTTGCCACATCCGAAGAGGAAGAGGAAACCGAACATGGTCTCATGACCATAGATGATGACAACAATGAGGTATGCTCTAATTCTTCATCTTCTTTTTTAATTGATGAACTCCAATGTGATTATGATGATTTACAAATGAGTTTAGAGACATGATTTGTAAATACAAGACTTTGAAAAAAGGAGTATAAAGAGCTAAAATTAGAGAAAGACAAATTATTTACTTTTTATAAATCACTTGATTATGCACACTCTATTACTCTTGCTAAAGTTCATAGTCTTGATTTTGAAAAGCAATTGCTCACTAAAGAAATTGAGAATTTGAAAAGGATGTGCAACGTTTTAATTTGAGTACGGATAAGGTCACAAAATTCCTTGGTGCACAAAGAAGTGAGCAATCTAAACTAGGACTTGGTTACAAACTTTTTCAAACCATTTTTAAGAAAAATGACCAAGCTCCAACTTTTATACGTGCTAGTAATCCTAATACTATTGCTTGTTATTATTGTTGTAAAAATGGACATTTTGCTTGTACATGTAAAGTTAGAAATAGCAATAGTCATTTTTAGAGACCCAAAGGTCTCAAGGCTAACCCCCATGGACCCCAAAATTTTAGGGTACCTAAAAATGATTTATTTGTAGGTACTATGGGCTATAACGATCACGGAAGATTCCAAATGGCTCATGGACACAGGTGTTCACGCCACATGACTGGAAAAGAAGAACTTTTTACCAACATCAAGCTCCAAGAAGAAGGAATGGTCATGTTCGGCAATGGCAAAGGCAAAATTCTAGGGAATAGAGACATTAGTAATTCTTCTTTCTCTCTTAGTAATGCTTTATTAGTAGAAGGGCATAAGTTCAATTTGATAAGTATAAGCCAACTTTGTGATTCTAATTATGATGTTAGTTTTAATAAAGAAAAATGTCTTATTCTTAAAAATGGTAAAATTATTTGTGAAGCTAGTAGAAAAGGCAATCTTTATAAAATTTGTACAAGTGATTTAGTTAGTTAAAATGTTTCTTGTCTTGTCGCCAATAATTATTTAACTAGTTTATGGCATGGGCGACTTGGACATGTTGGATACAAGAATTTACAAAAGATTTACAAAAACCAACATGTCGAAGGACTACCCAAATTAAATTTTGAAAATCTTGGCTGGTGTGACACTTGTCAAAAGAACAAATTAGTTAAAAGTAGTTTTAAGCCCAAAAATGAAATTTCCACCACCAAGCCTCTACAACTACTACATCTTGATTTGTATAAGGATATTGGCACCGATAGTATAAGTGGAAAACATTAAACCTTTGTTATAGTTGATGACTTCTCTAGATATACTTGGGCTATTTTTCTTGCAAATAAAAGTAATGTCGCTAATGAGTTTGCTAAGTTGAGTAGACTTATAGAGAATGAAAAAGAAGATACTATTAAATCTATAAGGAGTGATCGAGTAGGTGAATTTGATGGTGATTTTAGAATATTGTGTGAAATCAAGGGGTATGCACATAATGTTTTGGCTCCAAAAACTCCACAACAAAATGGTGTTGCCGAGAGAAAAAATCGGACTCTTCAAGAAATGTGTCGATTTATGCTCAACGAATTTTCACTTCCAAAATATTTTTGGGTCGAAGTCGTCAACACCGCTTGTTATGTTATAAACCGAGTATATCTTCGTCCCAAGTTGAATAAAACACCTTATGAGCTTTGGAAAGAAAGAACTCCAAATATTAGCTATTTCAAAATATTTGGTTGTAAGTGTTTTATTTTGAACACCAAGGATCAATTGGACAAACTTGATCTTAAAGTCAATGAAGGGATATTTATGGGATACTCGACTAAGAGTAACGCATGTCGGATTTATAATAAAACTAGCATGGTGGTCGAGGAGTCTATTCATGTCAAATTTAATAAAGCCTCCGGTGTTGAAAGAATACCCAATGATGATAGTGATGAAGAAGATGAAGTTGGACCAATTGTTCCAAATGATGCTCAAAGTGATCAATCTTCCACATCAAATGATCAACCTTCGACTTTTAATGTTCAACAAGAGGATAAAGGTGACTATTTCGATCTTTCCATGGCATTGAAATTCAGAGGAGATTATCCAAAAGATCTTATAATTGGGGATCCTCTAGACAAAGTAATGACTAGAAGGAAATTTGTCGAAAAAGCTCTTATATCCAAAAAAGGGCCTAAAAATGCTAAGGAAGCTATTGAAGATAAATATTGGTTTCTTGAGATGCAAGAGGAGTTGAATCAATTTGAAAGGAATGGTTTTTGGGAATTGGTACCTTGTCCTCCATCACAAACAATTATTGGCACAAAATGGGTATTTCAAAACAAACTCGATGATCAAGGCAACATTGTTCGAAATAAAACAAGGTTAGTAGCTCAAGGGTATTTGTCAAGAAGAAGGTATTGACTATGATGAAACTTTTGCACCCGTAGCACGCTTAGAAGCTATTCGCATTTTACTTGCCTACTCTTGCTTCAAAAATTTCAAACTTTACCAAATGGATGTTAAATCCGCTTTTCTAAATGGTTTTATTCAAGAAGAAGTCTATGTCAAACAACCTCCGAGTTTTGAAAAATTTTCTAGGCTAAATGATATTTATAAACTTAAAAAGGCCTTGTATGGTTTAAAACAAGTACTCCAAGCTTGGTATGATAGACTTAGCTCTTTTCTTTTGCAAAATAGTTTTTCAAGAGGTAAAGTTGATACTACTCTATTTGTTTTTGAAAAAGGGCAAGATTTCTTATTAGTACAATTTTATGTTGATGATATAATTTTTTGTGCTACTAATGAGTCTCTATGCAAGAAATTTTCTAAGCTTATGCAAGTTGAATTTGAGATGAGCATGATGCGAGAACTTAATTTCTTCCTTGGGCTTCAAATAAAGCAATGTCAAGAAGGTATTTATATATCTCAATCCAAATAAACCAAGAGCTTCTAAAGAAGTTCGGAATTGGAGAAGGAAGGACTGTTGCTATGGCAACAAATATCAAGCTTGACAAAGATGAAAAAGGCAAATTGATTGATGAATCAAAATATCGAGGTATGATTGGTAGTTTACTTTACTTAACCGCAAGTAGACCCGATATTCTTCATGTCGTATGCCTATGTGCTTGATTTCAAAGCAACCCCAAAGAATCTCATATAAGTGTTGTTAAAAAAAAATTCCGATATTTGAAAGGCTCTTTTCATATGGCTTATTTTATCCAAAGAATGAAAAATTTTCTTTAAAAAGATATAGTGATTTGGACTATGCGAAAAAAATTGATGATCGCAAAAGCACTTCCGGATCATGTCAATTTTTAGGCGTTAGTATCTTGATTTTCAAACAAACAAAAAATTGTGTATCCTTATCTACGGTCGAAGCCGAATACATTTCCACGGCATTTTGTTATACTCAACTTCTTTGGATAAAACAAACTTTAGCAGATTACAAATGTTCTTTCGAAAATGTTCCTATTTTTTGTGACAATAAGTCCTCTATAAACATTGCTCAAAATCCGGTTCATCATAACCGAACAAAATATATTGAGGTTCAACATCATTTTCTAAGGGATTGTGTTTCTAAACGAAAAATTGAGATGTGTTTTGTTACGTCTCAAGATCAACTCGCGAATATCTTTACAAAACCTTTGGCCGCAGAGTAATTCGAACTCGTTTAGGCATAATGCATATCGAATAAAGCCTATGATTGCATTTTATGTGTTTTTAAAACTTAGAGGTGAAAAATTGCATTTTTAATTTGAATTTTGGATGAAACTGGATCGCAAAACAAATACCACCGACCAAGGGGTCGACGGTCGACTCAAAGGGACCGGTTGCACCCCTAGTCGACCTAGGCTATATCAGACCATAATTTGGTTATGTCCTCATTTCCGTCTTATTTTCAAAACTTAACACCCTTTCGCCTATATCACACACCAATCACTAAAGATAATTTTCGCTTGCAATATCTACTATATTGGGCTTCTTTAATGTATATATCTTCCATATTATTCATCTTCTCCAATCATTGGTAAGTTTAATTCCTTCTTTAATCTCAATTGGATTGAACCCTTGAGAACTTTGTTGGAACTTGATGAATTTTTGTAATTCTTGTATTTATATGTTGAGGATTATGTAGGTTGATGATGTATGTTTGTAGAAATAGGATTGGTGTTATTTTTTGGGCATGATTGAATATACCAATGTCATATACAACTTCGACTTTATCCTATGCATGCCAAGTGTTTGATAAAATGCCTCTATGAAAAATTCATCTTTTGCATGAATCTCTTGATTATCATTGTCTTTTATCCTTATGGAGATCATGTTTTATCCATCAATTGAGCTTCTATATGCTTTCTCCTATCGATTGCTCTTACATTTTGGAATTCTAAACTTTCCATTCAAAGGCATGATAATTTGATTCAATGCGCACTTTGATATATATTTATGATGGTTTTATCGTGCTAATAGTCTTTTTGATGATTCTAAAGGGGAAGAAAAATGAAATGAGCTCAAAATAGATTGAGCTCATAAGCTTACGTTTAGATCAAATGAGCTAGAAAAAGCTTGCAGAAAAAGGTATAAGTTGTGGATGGATTTTGGACTAATGACTGCATAATGGTCTATTACGTATGACTAATGACTTATATTTGACAGGGGGAGCTTTTAAGGTCTTGATCTTCAAGTCATATTTGCAAAAGTTGGGGTTTTAGATTTTAGCTGATTACTTCTATGCTTATTTTTGTTTAGCATGTTGATAGGGGGAGCTTATGTAAATTGTTTAGAAAAATCTTTGCTCTTATCCTTATGTTTTTCATCATAAAAGGTGTTGCTTAAAATGGATAGTTGATTTTGACTGGAAAAACGTATTTCATTTTAAAATTCACTCTTTTAAAATTGTTTTTGTTTGTAATCATCAAAAAGGGGGGCTTGTTAGATAAATGTTTTTATCGTAATTTTGATGATTTCATATAATTGAGTTTTATACCAAAATAATGTCCCCAAATATTGTCCAAATACTTCAAAACGATTTAAATGATTTTTACTAATTTTTTGGAGTATTTCTTGAACTTTATTTTTGACAAAAATCGGACAACTCCTCTGTTTTGAGATCAACAGGTCGCCCTAGAGGGCAACCCATGCCTGGAAGATGAAACATGAAACAAAAAGAAAACAGAGGAAATTTAAAGGGAGGTCGACCAGTGGCTAAAAGTTTGGGTTTCAAGTTTTGGTTTCTGTTTCGAGGTGGAACGGTCGAACCCAAGGAGGACCGGTCCAACCCCCTGGTTGACCGGTAAAACCCCCAGGGCAACCCGTGTTTAAATATTTCAAATTTCTTTTTGTTATTAGAGGTCAACCGGTCGACTAAGGTTTTATCAGCAGAAATTATCCGTTGTAGCAGACAACTTTTCATAAAATTGTGGGATTGATTTCTAACAGCTATTTTCTTCAATTGATTGACATTCTTTTACAGATTTCACTCTCCTAGGAGGAGCCTATACTGGTATTCAAATTAAGGAGCTCTCCTATAAATACTTCAAGGCTTGAAGGATCAAGACACAACACAAGCATACAAACAACAAGCAAATTATCTTACTCTTCATTGTCAACATTCTTGTTGTATTTAGCCTAAGTCTTACATTTGCACATCTTGATTATTAGGCTTCATTCCTGATTACACTTGTACTTCAAAGTTGTATGCTTCATTTGAGTTGTAATCTTGAATTGGTTTAAATCATCCAAAACAAGACATCCTTGTTAGTATTCTTGTGGTAAGAACACACTTGGTTGATTCTAGGTGTTGAAGAGTGTGGTACTCTTCATTGTTGTAATAAGATTGTGGTAATCTTCATAGGTGGTATTGCAAAAAGAGTGTGGTACTTTTCAAGGTAAAGGTTGTAATAGTTTCGTATCTATTAATAAACTTTTTCCTTTTCGAAATCTATTCGGACATACCGGGTGGTAGAGCACGTAGGCCTAAGTAGGTTGAAGCTCTATAAATCATCGTGTGTTGTTTATATTTCTAGACTTTTACTTGTTCATCATCTTCATATTCGAAAAACAGGGCAAAAATCGGAAAATCAGGAAAATATATTCACCTCCCCCCCTCTAGATTTTCGTAGCCACTTGGACTAACAAAACGTATGTTAGTAAATATCAAAAATAAATTTATATATATATATAACACTGTTATGAATATAATTTTATTTGAAATATAAATTTAATTCATTATTACATAAATTAATGACGGCCCCAGCTTCTGACTCTCTTAAGCAGACCGTCGTATTTTGTTGAGGGGACCTTATACCATACATCCTGCTGCTTCGGGACGACTGCACCTTACATCATAGAAGCACGACCAAATAGAGGCAGCAAGCAACCCCTTGTATAGGTTGGGCGCTAGCGCTTTATATTAGACTAATAATATAGTTTATTAATGTTGGGTTTTTCCCTTATTAGTCAAGTTGCTCGAGGCCGGAAAATTAGAATGCAATCTAGAGGATCTGGTCGAATGGTAGAAGACGGTACCCTTATAGGGTATTTTTCCTTATCTTTTTCAGTGCACGAATTGGAATAAAAATTAGCTTTAAGGGAAGTCCATTAGGGCGGATGCATTCCCATTGTAACGGCGATGAAATGCAATGGGATAGATGGTAAACGGCTCGGGAACGGCTTTTCGCCTCAACTAGAGAGGATAGCGGCTAGTTTCTACTAAACTGAATCTCACCCCTCACTGGATATTGAAGCTTCAAGGCCCAGAGAAAATCCAAGACGATAGAAGAGTTCGCTCCGCCAAAAAAGCACCAAAAAAAGAAAAATAGAGAAAGTTGATAATGCTATGTATGGATATATATAATATATATAATATTTTGATACATATTATGATATATTTTTCCAATTAAAATAGGTATTTTTTAATTGAATTTAATAAACTTAAATATAATTTATATAATTATTGAAAATGGGCTAGGCCGGGATGACAACTATACATATATCACAAATATCAAAATACATGAATTTACAAATTGATGTCCAATCGCCCAAATGTATAATTATTGTGGCCCATTACAAAATAACATTTTTAGTAAATATATCTTATATTTTGTATTTTTTAAGCTTGTTTTTTATTTTATATATACAATATGGGTGTCAAAATGATTACCGTAAAAAGACGATTAATTTGATATATTATACGTAAAAAGGGATCAAAAACAAAAAGAAAAAAGTTATTAAATTTTACAAAAGAATAACAAAAAGACATAATAACTAATGCAGTATACACACAAATTTGGAAAAGCTTATTCTTATATAATGCTTTGTTATTATATATGCATATAGATTTTTCAAAATTAATTTAATAATTACCAAATTAAAATTTTACATATTATAATTATATTTTACTAATTCTAAAAAGATGTTTTAGGCAGAAAAATTTTTTGATTACTATTTATAAATGACTTGATTATTTTATATATATTAAAATACTAATTGACCTATTTAACATTATATTAAATGCAATATTATTTTAAAAGAAAATCTGTTGAATGACAATTTTGTCTTCAAAAATATTTTATTCTATTATTACCATTCAATTTTAATTACCGATAATGATATTAAAAAAAAGTAAAAATAACGATTTCAGTCCTTTCGTTGTTTCACATGTCTTTTGCATACCAATCATAGGAATTGCTATGCTCATTTCATTATGTTCTCATTATTATTCTATTCTCTAACTCATTCCATTCCATCATACCAATCTAGCCCTAATAGTTTCTTGACCAAATCATTCAAATAACATTGAAGGCATTTGATCTCGGGTATTTAACTGATTATGGCATTTGCCAAATTTTGTTGCAAATGTGGGGTGAGTTTGATAGGTGTTAGGATTTTAGGTGTAGGCGCTAATGCCAATAACGCCCTTACGGCATGATTGGTATGTGGGAATGGAGTAAGAATGGAATGAACATTACTTGTTTCATTCCCATTCACATACTTGGTATCTTTAGTAATGGGAATACTCAATCCCATGGGAATCTCTATTCCCATAAGTAAGGGAATGACCATTCCTCCTCTCCCCCATGGGTTTAGCTATTCTCAATCATCAAGAATGACTCAAATTTTATTTTTAATAAAATTATCTTTCTATAAATGACTAAAAATGTTAGATATAATCTATATTTTCGAAAAGTATAAATAAAAAAATTATTTATAATTTAAATATAACTTATATTTAATATTTTAATAAATCATAGTCAATTTCTATCAATATTCAATAGTTAAATCAAAATTTTGATATAGAATTCTTTTGTTGATTTTCTATATTTTCTTATAAAAAATAGAGATAATTACAAAAATACCCCTAAGGTTTGGGATAATTACATAAAAACCTAGAGATTTTTTAAAATTACAAAAAACCCCTTGAGATTTGATTATGTCTTACATTTTTCCCCTTCATAAGAAAAAAATATCAAAACCCCCTGATATTTATAAATATACTATAGTTACCCCTCAAATTTAACACATAATCAAACCTGATGGGTTTTTTTGTAATTTTAAAAAATCTCTGGATTTTTTTGTAATTAGACCAAATCTCAGGGGCATTTTTGTAATTATCCCTAAAAAATATTATATAAAATATTTTTGATATCATAGATATAAATTTATATATATTATTTAGCACACATTAAAATAATCTTATATCATTACGAATAACATATTTAATAAAATTTATTTATAAAATCTTATTTAAGAGAATTTGATACTTTAAAATTATTTTTCTCAATTACTATCATTAATTTACAATTACCAATCAAGATATTTAAATCAAGTAAAAAATCTTCATCAATTCATTTCTCAATTCCTTGTACAATCATAGGAATAGTAATACTACATCTTTCCATTCCTAATGTTATTCCATTCCTAAATTCATTCCATTCCAACCTAATTCTATTCATTCATACCAATCATGTTGTTAAAGCATGGGCTAATGGCATTAGCCCCTACTGCAAAGATTAGCTTCTTTTTTTTTCGACAGTTCATGCGCTAGTCAAATTAGCGCCTGCAAAAATATGCATTTCTTCTCAACCCATGTACAACACCCCATCCCCAACTAAATAGGGTATAAAATAAATCAAATCGAGCAGAATATAAATATATTTTATTCGTATTGGCCTCATTTACATAATCTTTTTATACGTTTTTTAATATTCAAAAATAAAAACTGACAAAAACTTATTTTTATTTTTATTTGAAATATATACGAATTAATTCGAATATTTGTATTTAAAATTCTAACCTATCTTTATTTATACCAATGCAAAAATATGCATTTCTTCTCAACCCGTGTACAACACTCCATCTCCAACCAACTAAGGTATAAATGAATCAAATCGAGCAGAATATAAATATATTTTATTCGTATTGGCCACATTTACAGAATATTTTTATACGATTTTTTTAATATTCAAATACAAAAACTTATTATTATTCTTATTTGAAATATATATGAACTAATTCGAATATTTGTATTTAAAATTTTAACTATATTTATTTATACTAAGACAACTTTTTAGCCAATTCTATGATTTATTTGATCTAATAGATGCATTTCATTCACTAGAATAGTCTAACAAAATATATAAGACCACCTCAATATATAATACTCTAAAATTCTCAACGCGTATATCATATTATTTCATCATGCAACCAGTTTCTTTGGAGAAAAAAATTTGGACAAAAACAATTGTAGAGAATTTTATAAAAAAAAAAATTGTAGAGAATTTTAGAGTATTATATATTGAGGTGGTCTTACATATTTTATTTTACTATTCCAGTGAATGAAATGTATCTATTAGATCAAATAAATCATAGCCATTGGTTAAAGAATTGTCTTAGTACAAATATAGATATATTAGAATTTTAAATACAAATATTTGAATTAATTCTTACATATTTCAAATAAGAATCAGTTTTGTATTTGAATATTAAAAAAATGTGTAAAAATAATCTGTAAATGAGGCCAATACAAATAAAATATATTTATATTCTACTCGATTTGATTCGTTTATACCATAATTAGTTGGAGATAGGGTGTTGTACACGGGTTGAGAAGAAATACAGATTTTTTCAGCAGGCGCTAGTTTGACTAGCGCCTGAAGTGTCAGAAATAAAAAGAAACTAATCTTTACACTAATGGCATTAGCACCTGCATCTAAAATTCTAACACTCATCAAATTCACACCACATTTGCAACAAAAATTGGCAAATGCCATAATCAGTTAAATACCCCTTTGATCTCATATTTTGTTATTTTCTGAAAATGCTCCACTTCTCCTTCATTAATTTTGTTATTATTGAAGGAAATAATTACTCATTTCTATTCAAAATAAGTGCGTTTTGGCACATGAAAAAATCTTTAAAAATAATGAATTTTGATATTTCAAGGATGGTGAATTTTTTCCCCCAAAATTACCATTAAATGTATCATTTTCCAACTAACACTAATGCCTAAATTTATTTGTTTCAAAGTAGCATTTATGATTAATTAATGATATATTGAGTATTTTAACACGGTTCTTAATATTTGTATTTTTTCTTAAAAAGTCAGTTATTTTGAATAGAAGAAAATATATATTACCAAACTAATAATAAAATATTATAGTAAATGGTCCATTGTTATGCATTTATTTCCAATTAATGAGTATAGTATTATTTAATTTGGGGAAATAAACAAAAAAATGGGAAACAATAGAGCAACGTGGCGAGCTACGAACCAGTTATAACTGACACCGAAGAGAGCAGCATGGATGATAACATTGGCCGACAACTCGACACGCTCTGATTTGTGGCAGTATTATCTCCCTCCTTCCAGACCGTACACGTGTCCCTCCCCCTCATTCCCACGGATTGTACGGTCACGTCATGGTCCTACGACGTACACTAAACTCCACACACCCAAATATTTCCTCCATCCCAAATTACATCTTTATCCCTGTCAACACCCGAATCTCCCAAGGGCGTAATCGGTATTTCCAGCCTCACGTGGCTTCCACAGTCATTTGGACTGGTGCGGAGGGCAGTTACGTCATTTGGACTTATCCCATTGTATAATCATGAAGATGTAGAAATACTTTGGATTGGGAGATTTTGCTGGGGGATATTTGTTTGTCAGAGAGAGAGAGAGAGAGATCAGTTTCTCTATAATCCTCCTTAATCATCAATTTTCGGCAAATGCTAAGAAGATTTGTTGAAATAATTTTGTAGTTTCTGTGGGACTAAAGAATGCAAGATATACACGCTTTTGGAGGTGGAGGGAGGTTTTTTGGCGGTGGAGACAGGAGGTTACGGCCGCACAACCACCCTAACAACCAGGCTTTGAAGTGTCCCCGCTGTGATTCGCTCAACACTAAATTTTGTTACTACAATAACTATAACCTCTCTCAGCCGCGCCATTTCTGCAAGAGCTGCCGCCGTTACTGGACCAAAGGCGGCGTCCTCCGCAACGTTCCCGTCGGTGGAGGTTGCCGGAAAACCAAGCGTACGAAGCAGAAAACCAGCGGCGGAGCCGGCGAAGCGCCGCCGAGAGAACGCAGTTCGAACGCTCAGAGTTCAAGCAGTGAGAGCTCCAGCCTCACCGCCGCCGCCACAACCACAGACGCGACACCTACCTCCGCCACCAACGCAGTGGCGGAAGAAGGTTCAGCGGTGCCGAGTAATACGACCTCGAACCCCGCCGTGGTGTACGATTTCCCTGATTCGAGTTTCTTCAACGCGAACCCTAACTTCGATCATCATCAGACGATGGCGAATCAGTCGACGCCGCCGGACGGTCAGATCTTCACGACGGAGATGGGGAGCTTCACGAGCCTGATGGCGTCGTCGGCGGAGATGATGAGCTTCGGCATGTCTGACATTCCGACGACGTCGTACGGGCGGGTGCAACAGGGGAACCAAGCTCCGGTTGAAGACAATTCAGGGCTGGGGATGGTGGGGACCACCACAGTGGAAGAGTACAAGATGCAGAATATGACGGGAGGGATGAGCAACGACGGCCTCGCGGCGGCGGTGGACTGGGGGAGCGGCAGTGGTGGAGGAGGCGGGGGAGATCAAGAACTGTTTGATCTAACGGCTGCAGTTGATCCTGCATACTGGAGTCAGCACCAGTGGACTGACAATGATCCATCCCTTAATTACCTCCCTTAGTCATCTCATACACAAATATTTTAAATATATGAATTTTTTTTATTGTAATATATATTTCTGTTTTTCCTTATTTTTTTCTCAATTGGGTGATTTAGGTTGATTAAGCATAGAACTAACTTTCACAATTTTTCTTTTGTTAAATTATATTGTTGGTGTAATTTCTGGTTTTAATTTGGAACTTACTCCTATTTTTATCCTGATATATAATTGGTTGAATTTTGGTTTAATTGTATGAAATCTTTATTGATTTTAGTGAAATTTGGTTAATCTCTATGTTTTTTTTTTTATTTTGGTAATCTATATGTTGTTTTTTTAGTACATATCTTCATATGAGAGTCTGAACCCAAAACATCTTGGCTGGGCATAAGAGCCTTGACAATTGGACTACTATTCAATTCCCGTTAATCTATATGTTGATGTGTAGAAATAGTTGGATATTTATGAATCATGATATATTTGTGAAAATATCTTTAGATGTGTGGTTCATATTCTCCAAATTTTTTGTTCTACTACTACATTTTTTTGTTGATATTCGATGTACTTGTACGAAAGGAATAGGTCGAAAAATATTTAGTTCAAGTGCAGATATAAGATATCCAGTTCGCTAAAAAGTGTTTAGTAGAGATTGACTACAAAGAAAAATGTTTAGAACAATAGAATATTTAAGGTGATTTAACTGTTGCAAAACACTCTTAGCATTAAAATTTTCACCATGCCTAGAAATGGCATTTCGGTGGACTTAAATTTTTTTTTTTTAATCCGTCCTAGTTGGAGCCATTTTTACTATCACAAAGGAGGTCAGCTTAATTTTAATATATAACATAAAAATATTATTATATATGTTAAAAATGTGAGTAGTATTAGTATTAAAAAAATATATGTTTTAAAAAATATTAAATATTTTTAATGAGTCTAATTCGTTGGGTTCAAACTCAAGGTGAATTTAATTGCAATTTCAAAATAACTTTGACAAGACGAAGTTTATATTTAAAAAAACTTGACAAGACAAGCAATTAGGATTTGGTGGAACCTGTTCTATTCACAGACAAACAATATAGTAGTATTATCGTTTTAAAAATTCAATAAAAGATTTAATTTTCTTAAACAATAGGGAATAATTCATAATAATTTTAATTATATCATATATATAATGAGGAAAATAATGTCAAAGTAAGTAAATACTAAGTTGAAACGCAAAACCAAGTTTTCAGATATCAATTTTTCTTATTGTTACACCATTGTCTCATGTGACTCAGAATGACAGTTTGACCAGATAGAGACCTACCACTCGAACAGGTAGGCCACCAGGTCGTCCTCCCTGCCTGTCTGTCAAGGAAGCATGTGAACCTCACATGTCGACTTGTCCGAGGAGGCCAGGTCAACCTCATTCGTCGACATGTTCAAGGAGGTGAGGTCAATCGCAATGGCCAAACTATCCAAGGAGGCCAGGTCAACCTCATTGGCCGACATGTTCAAGGAGGCGAGGTCAATTGCAATGGCCAAAACTATCCAAGGAGGCCAAGTCAATATCATTGGCTAACTTGTCCGATGAGGCTAGATCAACTTCACTAGCCGACCTATCCAAAGAAGCCAGGTCAACCTAGGTCGGTCAGGTCAACTTCACTAGTCGACATACCCAAAAGGGCCAGGGCAACCGTAATGGTTTGCCTGTCTAATGAGGCCAGGTCAACCATACTGACCAAACCGTCCAATGAGGCCAGATACCCCACAATGGTTGTCATTTCCAAGAAAGGTCAACCATAATGGTCAGATTATCCAAAGAGTCCATTTCAACCTAATTAGCCGACCTGTCCAATGAGGTCGGCTATATCCAATCCAGCTAGGAATGTCGCCACATGACTTAAGTCCCAAAGTCAGAGTGGGATGTCTATCAGAAGATAAACACAAAGCCCAAGGAAAAACTATGAACATGATACATTCAGTCACATCTATCAGTCAAATCGCCACTTGACACTCGACACCCTTAATTATGGGGTGTTAGATGACCTACTAATAGCTAATGATTGCCCAAATGCCCTCAACTTGTACAAATTGTCTAGGGGATATGAGGTTTATACCACCATCATTTGGGGATATGAGGTTTATACCACCATCATTTTATGACATTAAGGGTTCGCATTATTCTGGTTCCAACTACTTTGTATGCCACGCCATTTATTGCATTTAAGTTTCTAGCAAAAAAAAAAGGAACATTAAGTCTAACCTACCCCTAGGTCGGCAAATTCACGTATTTTGTTATTTTTACACTTATAATATTGCTTTTGATATTTGTTAACCTACAAGACCATGTATACTATTGTCTGATACGCTGAAACTACAAATCTACACGTCAACACTTGTTAGCATGGAGCAAGAAATTCATCTTATAGTGAAGATAGACTAATACCAGATTACATTGCAACTATAACAATGGTTTGTCCAAATTCATTTAGGTGGTAAATGTAGGTCCCAAGAGGTATCAAGTAAAGTCTAGAATGGGAGAAGAGAGTTGAATAGACTTTATTATTTTTCGATTTTGCAAATCAGAGTTTCAAGTTAAGTCCTTTCAAATAGCTGGGCTGAAATTCAGTAGGAGAGTTAATCATTCAACGGTTCTCTTAAGAAAGTTGTTGATAGAGTAACTAAGTTGAAGAATGTCAACTTCTTAGAAAATTAGTTTTCTTTTAAGTCAGTGAAAGACTTATACCCTTGTAAATTTTATCAACCAACACTAAATAAGTTTTAGAGAGTTATAATGCGGATTTGGATAACATATATGTTGGACCTCTAGCGCTACCGGATTGACGACTGTCTCCACAAACCAACACGAGTCTTTTCTACCACGCTTTGTCCTCACTCACGCGCTCCCCGGAAAATTTCCCAGGAGGTCACCCATCCCATGTCTACTCCCAGGCCAAGCACGTTTAACCTTAGAGTTTCTATGTAATGGGCACCGAAAAAGAAGATGCATTTGTTGGTATAGGTAGTCAATATCAAATCCTTTAAGCTCTTCTTTAACTATGCAATCCAGCGGTCAAGAGTTCAAATCGCGGACCGCACCTCTTTTAAGCCCTTTGCAGGCAGGATGTTGGACCAAAGCCCAACAATCCCCCCCAAGACTGCCAACATCTCGGCTCGGTGTTTGGCAACCTCTGTTTGCTACCAAACTTCCTCGCTTTTAACGCCAACTTCTTCGCTTCAAGCATCGCGTCACGCCCGACCTCACAAAGGCAAAATGCCACCCAAAGAACCTACACCTTTAGTTCCAAATCCGTTTACATTCCTCCAGCTACCTAGCAACCTACCTTTAGTTACTGCCGTTACCTCCACAAGCGCCAAGATCTTAGTTCCACCGCTCCTGTCGACCTCCACTGCAGCATGCTTCCAAGGGAATTCGAACTTGTGACTGTTCTGATACCACTTGTTGGACCTCTAGTGCTACCCAGATTGACGACTGTCCCCACAAACCAACACGAGTCTTTTCTAGTACGATTTGTCCTCACTCACGCACTCCTTGAAAAACTTCCCAGGAGGTCACTCATCTTATGTCTACTCCAAGCCAAGCACGTTTAACCTCAAAGGTTCTACGTGATGGGCATCAGAAAAGAAGATGCATTTGTTGGTATAGGTAGTCAATATCAAATCCTTTAAGATCTTCTTTCACTGTGCAATCCAATGGTCACGAGTTCGAATCGCGGGTCGTGCCTCGTGCCTCTTTTAAAGCCCTTTGCAGGCAGGATGATGGACCAAAGCCTAACAAAATATAAAGTTGCAGAAATATAAATGTAAGAATATAAAGACACAGAATTTATAGTGGTTCGAGGATGGGGTAATTTTTCTATTCCACTCTTCTCCTACTCCAGGAGGAATCCCCTAAGTAATAGGTGACTTTTGTTACAAAGTATTACAGCCCTAGTAGCCATGATCACACAACCAGCTACAACAAGTACTTAGCTTTTCACTTGACAGCTGCGTAGTTACTTCAGCTCTCTGAACTTGCAGGATTTCGTTCACGAAGTCCTCCCACAGATCAGATTTTTGGTTCGTCGGGAACCTTACCACACTCATTCAATCCAACAGAGTGTAGACCCTAGCTTTGTTTTCACAAATTTCCTCTTCAACTGAATGGCAACTTCAAGTTTTCACTGTAAGTGTAGGATGAAGTGTTCTTGATGAAGCTTGATGATTGGAGATAAGCTCGAGAGAGATTCCTGAATATTCTAGTTCTTGCTTGTTCACGATGTTGTATGTTAGAAATTTTTCTAACAGCAAGTCTACGGTGTCAAGTTTTAATATTGAGAAGTAAGGTTGTCGAATCCACAGGGAATAATTATCAAATTATCGCTAAGTACTATATTATAGTAGTCTAACTTTATTTAGAAATTCAATAATTGATGGAGTTGATTATACTAAAAATACTAAAAATAAATTAAGACTATGAAAATATCAATGAGTTTATCCAAATGATTAAATGAATTCTAGAGGTATGATGAATCTAGTTATCCCTTATGTTGTCAATATGGTTTATCAATCATCAATTATCAATTTATAAGTCAAGATTTCTGCAATAATCATTCCCTTTCTCAAGTGCCAATGATTTTAGATTCAATTGGGAAATCAATATCTCTATAAAAATCACCAATCAAAATCTCAATAAAAGCTATGAATCTTGATAAATGACTTCAAAGGATTCACAAATCTCTCAATTCTATGAAATCCTAGTTTATGCTATTCCAAGGTCATGTATTTAATTACCTCTCTCAAGTGTCAAATCAAATACATCAAACAATCTAAATTATTGATCAAGTAATTTAGAAGCAATAGATCCAAATAGTACAAATAAATTGATAGATCTAGATTGACAAACCACAATCTCAAAACATAAGTTCAAACATAGATTACATCAATCCTCTAGAATTATAGTGTTTAGCTCATGATTAAAGAAAATGAATCCATGAAAATACAACAATACATCTTACAAGATATGAAGAAATCAATAAAATAAGAACAAGAGTTGAGGGATCTTCTCTATTTCTAGATGATAGAAGCATCCAATCTTCTTCTCCAAATTCTTCTCAAAATGCTCAAATTCTTCTTCCTTGTCTTGTAGATATTTTTATTGTCTTCCCAAGGGTTCCAAGATGCTCTCATTTCAAGCCCCAAGGATGGTATTTATAGTACACAAAAGTCCAAGAAGGAGGTAGGTGAACATAGTTTTTTCCGCCCCCGGGCGCTGAGGCGCCCGCGCATGGGCGCTGCGGCGCCCAACAATTTCCTGCCATTTCTCGCAAGGGCGCTGCGGCGCCCGCCAACTCAATCACCATTTATCGCACGGGCGTTGCGGCGCCCATCAACGATCAACGTCTGAAAAACATTCCGCCGGCGCTGCAGCTTCGCCCACACGCCTCCGTCCGTCCAACAGACTCTGTCGCGCGGCGCTGCTGCGGCGCCTGGCGAGGCGGCGGCGCTGCAGCCGCCCGCCCGTCCTTGGCCAAAGTGCGATTTTTTCTTCTTTATACGCGATTTCTTTTTTCTTCAAGCCATTTTTCACCGTTTTCTTCATCTCTCGGCTACCAAATCCGTATTTACTCTACATCGACTCTAATTGAAATAAATAGGACTCTAACGACTCTAAAAACACCCAAAATAAAACCAAATTCTACTCTAAAATATCAAATAAGTTGGTAAAATACCAACTTAACAAATACCCCCAAACTTAAGCTATTGTTTGTCGTCAAACAATTATAACTCCAAAATGAAAGACAAACAATACAACAACACAAGTAACTACAAAACTCCATAAACCAATAAAATTTGTCTAAAAACTCATTTCACTATCAATCAAGCATACATCTTAACATTGTGATCAAAAGTGTTGAATATTCATGAAAATTCCGTTTACATTATTCAAATTGATTTACGCAATCAAACGTTATCAAGATTATCCACTTCTAAGTATCAAAAGATCATGACTACCGGATTATAGGCTTGTTATTCCCACTAATCTCCACTAATGTAGGCTAATATAACACATGGATCAATAGGACTTCCAAAGCTTGTAATGTGGCTTAAGGTCGGGTAGGAAAATTTAGGATTAAGTGGCTCAACTCACTCAAACACACAATTACCTCTTCAAATCACCAATTGCCAAACAAAATGGCTACTTTCACTCTTTGTTGAATTTTCAATTATTCTCCCTTTACGAGCCTCCATTCTCAACAATTTTTTTTTTCTCGAAACCCCCAAACTTAATCTTTTGCATATTTTAACAAATGGGGTTTCATATTTTCTTGTTCTCGGCAATTTCATGCGAGTGAACATCTACCTTACTTATCACATCCTTCTCAACCTTCAATCATTTTGTGTGTATGAGTGATGGGTAATTAGGATTTTCACATGTAAGCTCAAGGTAAAAACATGGGTTGCCAAAGAACAGGTTTAATAGGCTCAAAAGGGGATACTAGTGAAATTATATCGTACAAAGGTAGTCATTTTGGCTCTAGATTTTATTCAAAGATGGCCTAAATCATTTCCTTATTTTATTTCACCTAGATTTCGCCTCAATTAGTGATCAAACAAGTTCTAGAATCCGGTGGGATCATACAAGCAACACTCGACTTCATTAATCATTTTCAAATAAGCTAACGAGAATTATGCATGAATATGAAATCAATGAAGCAAAATATAGATCACTACTTAAAAGCATGCTTTCATGACGATTCAACTCGTGATCAACAAATCTACTTAATCATGTAGTTCTATAGTTCAACACTACCCGACTCGACTCAACTCAAATTTTTTTTTTTTTTTGACACAAAAGACACAAATACACACAAATACACAAATACAGACATTACACCCCCAAACTTAAATTGAACATTGTCCTCAATGGAGAGTGAGAAAACTTTCCGATAGCCGGAGCGCCTAGGACTCCTCATCGGAGTCGTGTGGTGAAAAATGAGCAATAGGACCCGGTGGTGGTGGTATTGGGAATCGAATCTGGGTGTGTCCGGCTATATATCCGGCAAGTACTCGGTTGTGCTCATTCTCATATTCTTCTCGTGCCGCTCTGTGACGTTGCTCGGCTACAAAAGCCCTTCTCAATTCTCGTACTTCGCGAACTAGTGCGTCGAAGGGTTGTTATCGTGATGTGAGCGTCTAGAAACGAGAGCGTCTTGCTTGCCGCCGAACCGGATGGAGTGTCTATATTCTCGTGGTTGGGCATGAGTGTCATGCTCAATAGCTGTAGGCAAATTCGGGATCAAGAATATATCCCGCACCCTTCCGGATTAGGCACACCGCCCGCCCACTCGTCATAAGAAGCAATAGTAGCCGAATCTATGGGTCCCTTAGATTTTCCAATGGCTCGGAGCTATCCCATGTAACACCCTCCTCTTTACATAACCCACAAATTAAACTCGGTAAGATTAGTCCCCCTGTTTTGGGGTGTAACATTTTGTTATGAAGGGACGTTGCAATAATTACCGATGGGTCGAATTGTATGTCAGTAACTATGGCATATAGAAGATGAGCTCGTTCCTTAGTTACATCACTGGCATGCTTGGTTGGTATCAAGTTGTTGCATATGAAGTGGTACCAAGCTCGCCCATATCGACTAAGACTCGTGTGCGGAAAAGTAGTAGCACCTCCCACAACTTTTATATGATGTACCACAGTTCCAGGCCGGCATAAGGTATTACAAATCTCCTCCATACTTGGTGGTTGCGAGATAAATTCAACGTACGGTGAGTGATCCACCTACGGGAGTCCATAATATTCTCTTATCGCTATTGAATGAGTGTATACCTTGTTTACTCCACGTACGAAAACCTCTGAGTTATAGCCATTTTTGGTCTTTGCATTTGCATAAAACTCTCGACTATATTCGGTGCGAATGGTCTAGGTTGTGCACAAAGTTTTTCCATTGCTTCGATGTATCATTTGTGCAAGTTCACCATCATTCGCCCCGTTGTAACCCCCGTTCCGCGGTTATGCTCTTTGTGCTTAATTTCTCATAAAAAAGATTTTGTGCCTCTAAGCTTACGAAACGACTAGTATCATATTCCTCGGAGGTACTCGCCACCTTTTTGCCCTTGCTTGCATTCTTTGTTCTTGGCATTGTAATTGATTTGAAAATCACGAAAAATGACACAAGCAACATAACACATAGAACACACAATACGAGTTAGGGGTTAAGAATTTTGCAACAACTCAAGAATTATGCATCTTTGTCATCAATTCATGATCAAATAACCTTTAGTACACAATGATGACAAGAATCAAATGCTTAGGTGTAATATTTTTCATTGAGACATTTTAACAAACACCTTGTAGGCATATATGCAAAGAAGAGATGAACACCAAATTTGAAATTCAATTCATGCCCATTTTTCAACACCAATAAATTCAAGCACAACATTATTCATATATCATCACAATTTATCAATAAATGATCAAGAATTTTGAAATTATAATGATATTGAAAATTCTCATATTTTTAACCTAAGCTTGAAAATTTGAAGAAAATTGGTGTACAATTGAAGCTCACTTACCCAATTGATGAAAAAGATGAAGATGGTGATTAAGTTGCTCAATTGCCCACTTGAATGGTGTATAAGTGAATGCTAGGTGGGATTTTTGTAGAAGAAAATAAGAAAAGGCGTGAGGTGTGTGTTTTGTTTGTAAAGAAAATAAAGTCAAAAACAACTTTATAAATTTCCTCTCATCGATCGGTGCCAGTTAGCTTAAGGACCCGGTGTCTTCTCCGCCACGCACACTCCGTTCTTCTCGCACGCGCCCTGTCTCGGCCGCTGCGGCGCCCGCCCTGCTGCAGCAATTTTGTTTTTTTATTAAAAATCACAATCAAACGCAAAATTTAAAATCACCCACGAATTAATTCACACAAAAATCACACCAAAATTCAAATAAATACACACCAAACTTAAAAAAATAATAATAAAATCACACAAAAAATTCGATCACATGAAAATCACTTGGGTTGCCTCCCAAGAAGCGCTAAATTTATAGTCGTCAGTCGGACTCAACTATTCGGACTCAAGAAATTTCATCACCAAGTGGAAGATTTAAAACCTTCTTTGCTTCGTTCCCAAAATAATGTTTCAATCGTTGTCCATTCACTTGGAACGAATTCCCATCGTTCCCTCTTAACTCGACGGCACCATATGGAAACACACGTTCAACCACAAACGGTCCTGACCATCGTGATTTGAGTTTACCTGGAAAGAGTTTCAATCGAGAGTTGAACAATAACACTTGTTGGCCGGGTAAGAATTCACGTCCCAAAATCATTTGATCATGCCATTTTTTCGTTTTTTCCTTATACATTTTGGCATTTTCATATGATTCTTGACGAAATTCTTCCATTTCGTTTAATTGAAGTAATCGGTTTTCACCAGCCTCTTTCAAGTTAAAATTCAATTTCTTAATTGCCCAATAAGCTCGATGCTCAAGTTCAACTGAGCAAATGACACGCTTTACCAAACACCAATCGATATGGTGACATACCAATGGGTGTTTTATAAGCCGTGCGATAAGCCCACAAAGCATCATCGAGCTTTTGTGCCCAATCCTTTCGATTAAAACTCACCGTTTTTTCAAGAATTTGTTTCACTTCACGATTGGAAATTTCGGCTTGACCATTAGATTGAGGATGGTAACCAAGCGCAATCTTATGACGCACACCAAATTTAGCAAGAAGGTTGTTAAATAATTTATTACAAAAATGCGTGCCTTCATCACTTACAATAGCTCGAGGAGTACCGAACCGAGTGAAAATATGCTTGTGCAAGAATTTGAGTACTACCTTAGCATCATTCGTTGGTGTAGCAATCGCCTCAACCCACTTGGAGACGTAATCAACCGCAAGCAAAATGTACAAATTTCCATAGGGGCGCGGAAATGGCCCCATAAAGTCAATACCCCATACATCAAATAATTCCACCTCCATTATGTTTGTCAAAGGAAGCTCATGACGCCGTGAAATATTACCAACCCTTTGGCATCGATCACAAGTTTTCACAAAGGCATAACAATCCTTGAATAATGTTGGCCATTAAAAACCGTTGTAGTACCTTTGCGGTTCGGGTTGGCCCGAAATGTCCCCATAAGATGATGAATGACAATGTTGAAGAATCTCTCCAATTTCTTCCTTAGGAACACAATGGCGAATGATAGAATCCGCGCATCTCTTGAACAATAACGGATCATCCCACAAATAAGACTTAACATCATGTAGGAATTTTTTCTTTTGGTGTGAAGTCAAGTCCGGTGGCAAAACTCCTCCCGCGAGGTAATTAACAAAATCTGCGTACCAAGGTAATGATGTCTCGGCACGCATAATTTGTTCATCAGGAAACGATTCTTTTATTGGACTCTCAATCACCTCGTGAGGTTGCTCAAGGCGGGATAGATGGTCGGCAACCACATTTTCACTTCCTTTTTATCCCTAATCTCAATATCAAATTCTTGCAAGAGCAAAATCCATCGAATTAACCGAGGTTTTGCATCCTTTTTGGAGAAAAGATATCGGATTGCCGCATGATCCGTATAAACAATCACCTTTGTACCCACCAAGTAAGCTCGGAATTTATCAAATGCAAAAACTACCGCCAACATCTCTTTTTCTGTGGTGGTGTAGTTTTGTTGGGCGTTGTTCATGGTCCCTTGCGTAGTAAATAGCTTTAAAAATTCTGTCTCGCCTTTGACCAAGAACGGCACCCACTGCATAATCACTTGCATCGCACATGAGCTCAAATGGTTGAGTCCAATCCGACACTATCATAATCGGAGCTGAAATGAGTGCCTTTTTTATCTGTTCAAATGCCTGCAAACACAACTCATCAAAGCAAAAGATAGCATCTTTTTCAAGGAGATTACAAAGTGGTTTAACAATTTTTGAAAAATCTTTTATGAATCTCCTATAAAATCCTCGCATGCCCTAAAAGCTTCTTATGCCTTTCACATTTGAAGGTGGGGGTAGCTTTTCAATAGCCACAACCTTCGCCCTGTCAACTTCCAAACCTGTACAAGAAATACGATGTCCATGTACAATTCCTTCTTTTACCATAAAGTGACATTTTTCCCAATTGAGTACAAGATTAGTTTCCTCACAACGTTGCAAAACCATAGATAAGTTATGCAAACAATGGTCAAAAGAAGTACCAAAAAGAAAAATCGTCCATAAAAATTTCCATGATTTCCTCAACCATACCATGAAAAATCGCCATCATACACCTCTGAAAAAGTAGCGGTGCATTACATAATCCAAATGGCATCCTGCGAAATGCAAAAGTACCATATGGACATGTAAAAGTAGTCTTTTCTTGATCTTCGGGGCAATGGCGATTTGATTGTATCCTAAATAGCCATCAAGAAAACAATAATATTCGTAACACCTTGCCAACCTTTGTCAACATTTGATCAATAAAGGGGGGGAAAATGATCCTTACGAGTAGCTTTATTCAATTTTCTATAGTCAATACATACTCGCCATCCTGTGACAGTTCGTGTAGAAATTAATTCATTGTTATCATTTTTCACAACTATCATACCTCCCTTTTTAGGGACAACCTGTACCGGACTCACCCATGAACTATCAAAAATGGCATAAATAATACCTGCCTTTAGCCACTTTAAAACCTCATTTCTCACGACTTCTTTCATTGTGGGATTAAGTCGTCTTTGGTGTTCAATAGATGGTTTATAAGATTCTTCCATTAAAATTTTGTGCATTACAATGGAAGGACTTATACCTTTCAAATCAGAAATATACCAACCCAAGGCCGACTTATGTTCACGAAGCACACGCAACAACTTATCTAATTCGGATGAAGATAATGAAGCAGAAACAATTACTGGGTAAGTTTTATCTTTTCCCAAAAATGCATATTGAAGATGTTCCTAAGTTCCTTTAGTTCTAAAGTACCTTTCGAATATTTTCAATATTGGCATTTTCTAATGCTTCCTTTTGTTTTTCTTTTACAATTTCTTTAGTCTCAAGGAAAGAATAAACTCAAGCAAATCAATATCATCACTATCTTCCTCATCACATTTCATTATTGAATTAATCAAACAATGTTCTAACGGATCTTTTAAATCTTGTTTTATAACTTCCATTTGATCACATTGTTCGATTTTATCAATAAAATGACATGTGTGAGGTTCCTCTTGAAATTTCATTGCTTTATAAATGTTAAATAGTACCTCATCATCATTTACCCGTAATGTTAACTCTCCTCGTTGCACGCCAATTAAAGCTCGTCCCCGTTGCTAGAAAAGGTCTCCCAAGAATCAATGGCATTTCATGATCTTCCTCCATATCCAACACCACAAAGTCCGCCGGAAATATGAATTTATCCACTTTGATCAACACATCTTCAATCACTCCTCTTGGGTAGGTGAGTGATCTATCGGCTAATTGCAATGTGATGGTGGATGGCGTTATTTCTCCAAGGCCAAGTTTCAAAAATGCATAAACGGCATAAGATTAATGCTAGCACCTAAATCACAAAGAGCTTTATTAAAATAAGAATCACCAATAGTGCAAGGGATAGTGAAACTCCCCGGATCTCTTAATTTTTGTGGTAGCTTTCTTTGCAAAATGGCGCTACACTCTTCCGTAAGATTGACCGTCTCATATGCCTCCAACCTTCTCTTTCTCGACATCACATCCTTCATGAATTTTGCATAGTTTGGCATTTGCTCGAGTGCATCGGCAAAAGGGATGTTGATGTGAATGTTCTTGAATATTTCCAAAAACTTGGAAAATTGAGCGTCCAACTTTTTCTTCTAAAATCTCTGTGGAAAAGGAAGAGCATTTGGTAACACATTATCAGAATTGGAAATTGGTTTTACCTCAATTTTTGTCTTTTCTGATTGCTTATCAATGCCCTCTTCATTTTGGAGTGTTTCAGAGCTTGCTTCTGGTTCTTTGGTGGCATGAGCAGGCATCTTTAGTTCATCATATTTCGTCCCACTTCTCAACTTAATGGCCTTGCAATGATCCCGTGGGTTCACCTCGGTGTTACTTGGAAACGTATCAACTTTCTGTTGTGAATTAATAGCCGTGGCCAATTGACCCACATGTGTCCCCAAAGATTTGAGATGACTTTCAATTGTTGTAACCCTTGAACCCATATTTTCTATGTTAGAATCGGCTTTGTTCATCCTTGCTCTTGATTCAACAAGGAATGAACTAAGTAATTCCTCCAAAGATGGCTTTTGTTCTCCCACATGTGTGCTCATACTTGCTTGATTCTGATATCCCGGAGGTGGTTGCAACACATTTCTCGTATTGCTATACGAGAAGTTTTCATGATTGCGAAGTCCCGGATGATAATGTGTCGGCAATTGATTCCATCTATTGTTGAAACCCCGATTATTCACATAATTCGCTTGTTCCGTATCGGGATTCACAATTTCTTGACTTATCTCCATGACTACCTCCGATTGTTGTTTTCCACCTGAACTTAGTGTAGCAATTTGCTTTGACAAGGCGGAAATTTGAGAGGCCAATGCGGACATAGTATCAAGTTCAAGAACACCGGCAACTTTTCTTGGCGTAGATCTTTCAGACGGCCATTGATAACTATTGGCAGCCATTTCTTCGAGTAAAAGCATGGCTTCACTTGGAGTTTTAGCCATCAATGTACCTCCCGCCGCAAAGATCTATAATAGTTCTTGAATGCCCATTCATACCATTGTAAAAATCTTGAACTTTTTGCCAATCTGTACCCATGTTGTGGACACCTCCTCAATAATTCTTTGAATCGCTCCCAAGCTTCGTAGAGTGGCTCAAAGTCGAGTTGATGAAATTGAGCAATCTCACTTTTAAGTTGAAGTGTCTTCTTTGGGTGGAAAGAATTTTGCCATGAATTTTTCAAAGAGATCATTCCAACTAGTGATACTTCCAGGTGGGAAGGTTTGAAGCCATTGTCTAGCTTATCTCTAAGTGAAAATGGAAATAACCTCAACCGAATAGCTTCATCGGGAACCCCATTCATTTTGATAGTGTCACATATCTCGAGAAAAATAGCCAAATGAGCGTTCGGGTCATCTACGACTTCCCCAAACCGATTCTATTGCACCATGTTTATTAGGGGTAGGACTTCAATTCAAAATTATTCGCATTGATAGGTTGGCGAACAATGCCCGAATAATTTTGATTCGTGGTTGGTCGAAAATAGTCCCGAATGGCCCTTTCTCGGTGGTGCAACAATTGGTATGTGGTCTTCATCATCACCGATTCCCCGCCATTTTTGTGAATTCTATTCTTCATGCGGCTCTAATCTTTCGAAGCGTTCTTTCAATTTCTGGATCAAATAAGATTAAATTAGCACTTTTATTTTTTCGCATCAACAAGAAAACACAAAAATGTCAATGACCCTATTGTAACAAAAAAACAATCTAAATTAAAGTAAAACTACTAAGTAATAATATTAGCGCAAATAAGATGAATTATTCCCCGGCAACGGCGCCAAAAACTTGTTAGAAATTTTTCTAACCGCAAGTCTATGGTGTCAAGTTTTAATATAGAGAAGTAAGGTTGTCGAATCCACAGGGAATAATTATCAAATTATCGCTAAGTACTATATTATAGTAGTCTAACTTTATTTAGAAATTCAATAATTGATGGAGTTGATTATACTAAAAATACTAAAAATAAATTAAGACTATGAAAATATCAATGAGTTTATCCAAATGATTAAATGAATTCTAGAGGTATGATGAATCTAGTTATCCCTTATGTTGTCAATATGGTTTATCAATCATCAATTATCAATTTATAAGTCAAGATTTCTACAATAATCATTCCCTTTCTCAAGTGTCAATGATTTTAGATTCAATTGGGAAATCAATATCTCTATAAAAATCACCAATCAAAATCTCAATAAAAGCTATGAATCTTGATAAATGACTTTAAAGGATTCACAAATCTCTCAATTCTATGAAATCCTAGGTTATGCTATTCCAAGGTCATGTATTCAATTACCTCTCTCAAGTGTCAAATCAAATACACCAAACAATCTAAATTATTGATCAAGTAATTTAGAAGCAATAGATCCAAATAGCACAAATAAATTGATAGATCTAGATTGACAAACCACAATCTCAAAACATAAGTTCAAACATAGATTACATCAATCCTCTAGAATTATAGTGTTTAGCTCATGATTAAAGAAAATGAATCCATGAAAATACAACAATACATCTTACAAGATATGAAGAAATCAATAAAATAAGAACAAGAGTTGAGAGATCTTCTATATTTCTAGATGATAGAAGCATCCAATCTTCTTCTCCAAATTCTTCTCAAAATGCTCAAATTCTTCTTCCTTGTCTTGTAGTCTTTTTTATTGTCTTCCCAAGGGTTCCAAGATGCTCTCATTTCAAGCCCCAAGGATGGTATTTATAGTACACAAAAGTCTAAGAAGGGGGTAGGTGAACATAGTTTTTTTCGCCCCGGCTTTGCGGCCGCCAGCGCCACTACGCCAAACATTTCTGCCATTTCTCGTAAGGGCGCTGCGCACTCCGCGCATGGGCGCTGCAACTCAATCACCATTTATCGCACGGGCCTGCGGCGCCATCAACGTCGCGAAAACATTCCGCCCGGGCAGCGCTGGGCGCTGCGCCGCCGCACACGCTTTCGTCCGTCCGTCCGGCTCTCTGTCGCTGGCGGCACTCTGGCTGGCCAGCGCTGCACTGCCCGCCCGTCCTGGCCAAAGTGCGATTTTTCCTTCTTTATACGCGATTTCTTCTTTTTTCAAGCCGTTTTTCACCGTTTTCTTCATCTCTCAGCTACCAAATCCGTATTGACTCTACATCGACTCTAATTGAAATAAATAGGACTCTAACGTCTCTAAAAACACCCAAAATAAAACCAAATTCTACTCTAAAATATCAAATAAGTTGGTAAAATACCAACTTAACATTGTATCTCTTTTGTCTTTTTTTCTCTCTGGAAAATCCTCAGCTTTTATAGTTAAGATTTGAATTTTGTTCGTTAAAGAGATAGACAAATTCAAATCCCATTGTTGGACAGTTATCATGTCCTTTCTTGCAGCTTTGATATTGACCTTTCCTTTTATTCTACGTCTCCTGCAGCTTTCTGAAAATGGCAGTTTACAGGTGAGTTCTAATACGTTGAACCCCATTGCCTTCATAAATGTCCTGAACATTTATGGTCAAACATCGTACTTCATTGATTTCGAAGTATTTCTCCTTTGGATACAGTGCAATGAAATTCTTCAGTTGACTTTGGTCCTTCAGCTGCTTTACCCCTTAATGACTGATACTTGAGTCTTCTTAGAGAGTCTACTATCGTACTCTATTGTCAGTCTTTTGCTTTGACTTGGTTGGCATACTCTGCTTAGAGTTTTCTGACAATGTACTCAGTTGTAAGTCAGCTGAACTTACGTCATTCAGTTGCGAGGCTTCTGATGTTTTCTTCAGCAAGTCCTCTGCAATTCTACTTGGCTGTTTTTGAGTCAGCCTAAGTCCTATCTATTACATATGCAAAAATTACATTAAAATAGGGTGCCAACTTTCTAATACATATCTTTCTAAGCATCATCAAAATCTATATAACAAATTTTCTAACAAGGAACAATTACTTATAATCAATAAGTTATTGATAATATGATCTTCTCTTAGATACCACATACCATATTATCTACAATACAAAGTATTAGACACATACATTAACATATAAAAAATATAGTACGCAAATTTTGACCATATGATTCTCATTAAAAAAAGATAAGAAATAAAGTTAATACAAAAGAAATTCTTTTAGTATATAATCATAATAATATATTATGTCATTACTTCATCTGCCTATCCGATATTGGATATCAACTAAACTATCGATGCTCTATCAGTTTCTCCCAACTCAAAATTCAAACGTGAATGCTCTATATTGATAGCCGACCAGAACTATAAAACTTTAGGCCCAATTAAAGCCCATCTAGACAGTGAACTGCCACCTCAGGTGACAACCATGATGAATCAAATCCAAACGGGCTCAAATTACTCGATCGGTCGAGCAGTCTAGGAACCTTATTGAAAGAGTTTGGTAAGATGGGCTAAAAAGGTCAACGACGACCGAGATGAAGTCCCAGTGGCAAACAAAGGTACCATCTAGAAGCCCAATGCCAAGACATCAGTACATATAATAAAATATAGCTGGGAAATATGCAACCCATGCAAGACCAGAAGGTGGCACATATCCCCCTCAAATTTGAGAAACCATGACTTTCTCATTAAGTGTAATAATATAAATATAACTCATTTATTATGAAAAAATGGATTTTGGCACTTGTAATAAATACGTTCTAGTCTGGCAACTGATTAGAGTTGCACCTCGGTTATTCTCAATAAAGTATACTTCAACCTTTTTACAGTTTCCAGCTAATCTCAAGCATTTTACAGCTTCTAGTTAATCTCGAATGTGTAAAGCGTGTTGTTGACCAAAAAGCCCCTCAATAATTTGGCTCTAGCAGGAGGAAACCATTGGTCAAGTCACGCGGTTTCCACACTGAATCTTAATAAAAGATTTAAAATGAGTCAAAAAAACAACAATCGCAACACTTCAAAGCAAATACTACTAGGTGCTATCGACATTCATCTCCAGCAAGAAACTGGGGTAGTAGTTCCATCTCCGGTTCAGTAACTTTTCACCGACCCCATTTTCCTTGAGAAAATGGCTCACTTAGTGGGACATGTCACACAAACATCTCAGCCTCAAGTTTCGATCCTTCCTCCCCTACAAGTTCCCTAAAATAACCATAATGTTAATGCAAACCTAGGCGACCAAGAGGCAATGTCGCAAAATCGACATGGAGAATTAAGATAAAGAAAGAAAATGGTAGGGGAAGGTCAAGAGACTTCACGCCAAGTTAAAGAATGTTCTCCGCCATTATGGAAAACGTGTCGGGCTCAATCCATATTTGACAGCCTGGGAGTAGAGTTATTGAGAAGGAAGTCTGCTTAGTCAATTCAGACTCATGATCTAGTACAAGAGATGACCAATTTTCCCCAGAAAAATCAGATTTTAGATCTAAGTCCACTCAATGATAAGGCAGCAGAAATTCAAGCCTTGATTTTTCTCCGCACATTATTGCTACTCTACTATCGGCTAAATTCAAGATTCCCTAGATCTGTCTCTATGATGGATAGATAGATTCGACTACTCATTTACATAAGTATATTGAATGAATGCGCTTTACGGTCCTAGTGGTGTGATTTCGTGCCACGCATTTCCGTTGATGTTGGGCGACCAAGCTCACCGGTGGTTACTTACACCTCCACCATAGTTAATAAGGTGCTGGGCGGACTTGGCCGACTTTCACTAAATATTTCTTAGCATAGCAAGTAATGACATCTCCAAAAGACTCATTGGTGACAATTTAACGGGGCCAATAAAAAACACTGGAAGGCTATATTTCTCGATTTAACAAGCAGGTCAAGAAGATGGAACCTGTCTCAGATGATGTTATGCTAATGGCAGCAATCTCAGAGTTTCTCCCCAGTCATGCTCCCGTTAGTCTATTCATGATGAGGGGGTGAGCACATTTCTTGAGTTCTTCATGCGCAGAGAGAGATATATGTGCTACGAGGCCATGTTTATTCCTTCAATCGAAAGCGAGAAATAGTTCAATCAAGAAAAATTCCAAGACAAAATCAAGTTCTAGGTCGGGATTCAAATCATTTTCAGACAGCTCGGGAACGGGCCATAAGTCATTCCAGGACAACCAAGGAGAAGTTCAGGCGATTAAAAAAAATACTCATATCAAGCCTATGAGCAATTTTCCAAGAAATAAAGGACATGGATCTTTTACCCCCTCCCACTCGACCCATGAAGAGAGATCCACCAAATTGGACCTATCTTAGTATTGTTTCTATCACCGTTAGTGGGTTATGACATCGATGAATGCATGACCCGATCAAATATCAATATGACCGATCAGTCGGGGTGGTCAAAGTACTTTTTAAATGATCAACCTCATCAAACTCTCGACCAAACTGAATAAAGAACTGAGATTGGCTTACCTCAAGTATAAATTCACCCACTCCCAAAGCAGACCCGAGAAATACTTACGCTAATTAATACCAATTGCTCGGAGGATTACGGTCTCAAATAAGAAAAAAAGTCGAGCTGAGAAGCTTCTACGTCTTATCAGAAAATACGAGTAGCAGAGGTGAAGGAATGCTCCTATCCTGGTTATTTCAGCTTTTGTGATCGAGACGAAGACCAACTGGTGCATCCTCATTCTGACCCTCTAGTCATCACTGCACCAATATTGGGTATCCCTATGTACCGCATTCTAGTCGACTCAGGAATTACACTAATGTCATTCTACATCAGGGCGTTCAAGCGAATGAACATTGATACATATTTTGTTAGGCTAGGCCCGACAATATATTAAAGCTTTGGTGGAGGCGGTGTCATTCCGCTAGGAGAAGTTTATCTGCCATCCGGTTCAAAATGCCATGGGCAACAAGAAGACCCTGATGACTCCATTCAAAATTATCGATGGAGATTCAAAGTACAACACAATTATTGGCAGGCTGGTCCTTTACTATCTCAAGGTCGCCTTGCCGATATACCACTGTTGTTTGAAGATCTCTACTCCAGAAGGAGAAGGGGTTCATTGGAGAAACTAAAACGAATCTAGGGAATGCAGTCTTAAGATAAGACCAACCGAGATCAATGTCATGAATAAGACTATAGTTTGGTCATTCCTTGTGTTCCGAATGACACTACAGTTGAGTGGGACGAGGATCGTGGTCGGCGACCAAGAAAAACGTCAATGAAATAGCCAATAGAGCTTCTCAGTCCAAAGAAAGAAGGTCAAAGTAAGAATATTAAGCGTAGAAGAAGTCAATAAGCTGCATTCAGGCCGGCAATTACAGATTGGACAAAATCTCCATGAGTCTATCAGGATGAGTTGATCACTTTTCTTTTGAACGATCTTGTTGTATTTGCATGGATTCATGCTGACATGCTTGGAATCGACCAAGAACATGCATGTCACTGACTTAATATTAATCCAACATTCAAGTCGATGGTCCAAAAGTAGGGATGGAAATTGGCGAGAACATGGATGGTATTGGATATACTTTCCCCCTCCCAGAATTACATCCCAAATGCCATCCCCGTACCATTTCCCATTTTAGGTATGTGGGACGAGGATAGAGAATCCCCATTCGGGGAACAAGGTCCCGGCGGGGGATCGAGTCCCCAAATTTGTATTTATTAAAAAAATCTATAAAATAAATTACATAAAATAATAATTAATTAAAATAATAAATTCTTAATTTGTAAAATAAAGAACCAGAACAAATAAATTATAATGACTTAAAGGTTTAGTTTTTTGACTCAATAAATAAAATATTACTAATAAAATTAATATTAATAATATATATATATATATATATATATATTCAGGGAAAATGGGGATGGAGACGAAAAATTCCCGTTTTATCTAAATGGGGATGGTGACATAAGTGAGGATGAGACAGAAGATATAAATACCATCCCCGTCCCATTCCCGATTCTAGAGAAGCGAAAAATCCCCATCCCCATCCATCCCCAAATTAACTGAGTATTTCCTGCCCCATTTTTTTCGAGCACGATTGGGAGTGGTTCCCCATGGAGATTTTTTCATTCATATCCAAAAGAGAAGAAAGCTAGGATCGGATAGGCACCAAGCCTTAAAATAAGAAGTCAACAAGTTAATAGACAATTGTTAATAGTCGACTAAAACTGGCAACTTTAAGCCCACTTAAAGCCTAGTCAGATAATGAACTACCACCTCAGGTGACCGACTAGAGATGAATCAAAAGCCAATCGGCCCCGATTACTTGGCCAGTTGAGCAGACCAAAAATCTTGTTGAAAGGAGTTTGGCAAGATGAGGTGGAAAGGTCAACGGCGGCCGATATGAAGTCCCAATGGCAGATAAAGGTACCACGTGTAAGCCTAGTGCCATGACAAAATAAACAAAAAAGTATGGTTAGCAAACCTACAACTCATGGAAAACCATAAGGTGACAGATGTCCCATTCATATTTGGGAAATGATTACTTTCCCACTAAGTCTAATAGTATAAATATAACTCATTTATTATGAAAAAATGACTTTTGGCGGTTGTAATAAATGATATGTAATAAATACATTCCAGTTCGGCAACTGACTGGAGTTCTAGCTCGGTTATTCTCAATAAAGTATACTTAAATCATTCACCTCAATCATTTTATAGTTTCTAGTTAATCTCTAATGTGTAAAGTATGTTGCTGATTAAAAAAAAAACCGTCAACACTCTCAAATTTGACCTTATTTCACAATTCAACTTCTTGCATTTTAATAACTCTTTTTAATATTTAAAATTGGAGAGCAATATAATTAACCATCGATCACACTAGTAACTAAACTCTTTGAAATACAAGTTTTCATATAGTATATATTTGGATAGAGGGAATTAGACTTGAGAATAGGATTTGAGTTCGACATATTCAAATGATTAGATACATGT
Source organism: Rehmannia glutinosa (assembly GCA_016081115.2). Classification (NCBI taxonomy): domain Eukaryota; kingdom Viridiplantae; phylum Streptophyta; class Magnoliopsida; order Lamiales; family Orobanchaceae; genus Rehmannia; species Rehmannia glutinosa. The sequence goes on along the minus strand of CM071930.1, from coordinate 62,704,079 downwards.
GAAATCTATCAAAGTGATGGAGAAAACGCCTTAGAAGAAAAAAAACTAAATAAAGGATTTGAAATCTAATTTGAAATTACCCACACAAGACTAATAAATGAAGGATTATAAATTTTAAAATTTCTAAAGTGTAACTTCTTCTATCTAAATACAAGTTATTGAATTTATGTATATTTTTCAAAATAAATTATCTTATTAAAGTTTGTTATTTACAATCATCGATAATAAGTCCACATTTTGATTAATATAATTATAACTTTATCAGTTGGTCTCAGGTAGCCTAATTCTTCTTTCTAACTACGCGATTCGGGTTGGATATAGTGATAAGCCAAACCTAAAACTCTCATCGCTTAACCCAGTGAAGAAGAGCCTCCAATCAAATATGCTTAACACAGCCAGCCTAAGGGCTACGAGTGGGGATTTCTAGGGAGATTCAAGTTGTAGCGCAGCTATCTTTAGTCGGCATAAGAACAAAGAACTAAATGGGTCTCCTTAGCCTTTTGTTAGCTTTGGTGGCCTGGAGTCTTCTACAGGGCATCGCCTTTTTGCACACCTACCAAAAAGGTTAGTGTTCTGAAAGTGTTCACCAGACCGTCTTTGTCCGCTGATGGTTTGGGCATGTTCATTAATCACTACCTTCATGTTAACGCTTTTGTCTTCCTGGTTTTTTGTGTTGCTGGTTCTGCTCGTGATGGAGAAAGACATGCAAGCGATTACAATAGCTTTTGTATTAGCCTTACCCCTTGATATGGAGGAAGTCACTGAAAGCTCTAACTCGGATGAGGTGGCTCCTTGTCTCTTTCTCTTCGCTTTGACCTAAGTCAACTTCCTAAGGAAAAAAGAGAAAAGAGCTTTTTGGTTTTCCCAAAAACCAAGGTCGGACTAGCCCTTCTTTTTAGGAGTTTTTAACCTCGATATTTGTAGAGATGCCCACTATCAATGAGTTACATTAATCAACCTAATAGTTACATATTCAAGATTTGTATAGAACTCTGGATTAGCTTGGTCAGTCATAGCTTCAAGGTTACAAATCATCGTTCACAACTTGCATGTTATCAGGGGGCCGAACTTGTGCCTAAGTCTTCCGGAAAGTTCCCATGATAGTTTGTTGGTGTTTCGCGATTTTTTACGCTTCCCATGCTGAGGCAAAGAATGGGGGGACTTCCAGTTATACTTCTACTCGGTTTATGGATAACATAAGTAGGGGTATGTGACTTACAAGGGCAATCTCTTACTAGACAAGATGTTACTTCTGATAAGCATGCTTCATAAAGAGGACTCAATTGAATCTTGTGATCGTATCCCATGCTCAAAGGTTCTGACCCCACTAGTAAAGGACCGTGGATCCTATTTCGTAAGACGGATCCCCCCAACCCGCCCACGCCCACGCCCAGCCCACCAGCCGCACCTCTTATTTAAAAAAAACCGCTCCACAGCGGAATTGAACCCGCAACCTTAATAGACTTAAGGTGGTGTTCTACCACTACACCACTAGTACTTATTGTGCGATTTTAGTATAACAATTTATATAAACCCATTCATAAATACGCCTGGTAACTAAAAAAAAATTAAAAACGCCTATAAATGTAAAGGCTAAGAATCGAACCCAAGTCTATTAAAAAAACATGATACATTATCTCAATAAATGGATACTTATAAAAGTGTTACTTTAACTACATCATATTTATTTTTTATTTTTCCTCTTTTTTTGTTCCTAGTTTGTAATTGTATTAAGAAATCCGATATTTTATCTCAACAAACGAATACTTTTACTTATAAAAGTGTTACTTTAACTATATCATATTTATTTTTTATTTTTCCTTCTTTCTTTCATTTCTAATTTGTGACTATAAAAACATGATACTTTAAATCACGAAGGAAAAATAAATAAGACAGAACTAAAGTAACACTTTTATTAGTAAAAGTATCCATTTTTTGAGGTAAAGTATCATGTTTCTGTAAATAAATCACGAAGTATGAATTCAGTACAGTGAAAAAAGAAAAATAAATATGACAGAGTTAAAAGTACCACTTTTATGAGTAAAAGTATCCATTTTTTGAGATAAAGTATCATATTTTTTTAATACAGTCGCATATTAGAAAATCATTAGATTGAAGTATCACAAATGTATCATATTTAATATCAAAAGTATCACTATTTCCAGCACAAGTATTAGTTTTTCAATGGTAAAAAATATTTGCTATGAGACTAGAATGAGTACATCAAAAAAATTTATTTTTTGAATAATGTTCACCTTAAAAGTATCATATTTCTTACTTAAAAGTATCACTCTTTTCGGATATAGTATTACTTTTTATTCATAGAACTTAAAATTTTAAAATGTCATTGTCCATCATAAAAGTATCATATTTAATATCAAATGTATCACTATTTTTAGCACAAGTATCAGTTTTTCAATGTAAAAAACATTAACTATGAGACTAGAATGAGTATATCAAAAAATTTTATTTTTTGAATATGTAAAAATTAAAGTATTAATGTTCACCTTAAAAGTATCATATTTATTACTCAAAAGTACCACTATTTTCGGATAAAGTATCACTTCCTATTCAGAGAATTTAAATTTTTAAAATGAAGGGATGACAATGAAGCTTTATATTCATATTTATACTCACGATTATACTAAATATACACAACAAGCACCAGTGGTCTAGCGGTAGAATAGAACCATGCCTTGGTATAGACCCGGGTTTATTTCCCAGCTGGTGCAAATTTGTTAATTTTTTGATTAAGCGGATCCATCCATCCTGGCCTATCCAGGCGTCTTGGGCGGGCGGGTGCGTGCGACTTGGGTTGGGTCTGTTGGGCCCAGCGTGTTAGGGGTCTTAGGTGTAGTTTTCTTTTTTTTTTTTTTTTTTATATCAGGCGGGTCGCGGGCGGGTTGGAGATCCGTCTTACGGAATAGGATCCGTAAGACGATCCTATACAAGTTTTTGCCAATATATATTATGAATTGATGATGCTTTTTAGGGCAGATCACTCTAGGTCAAGGATTCTGATAAAAGTCAAGTCTTCCTCTTCCCAAGTGGAAAGTCTTCGAAGTCTTCTTCTCCGGGAGCTGGAAATCTTCAACTGGGAACTTGTCTGCACACACGCAAACATTAGATGGACCTCGGGATTGTCCCAGGGAGGCCCCTCCGACGCTCAATTCAGCATAGGATCGAGAGAGATTATAAGACAGTAACTGAATACTGAATAATGCGTGGGAGTGATTATGAGAGAATTCACTTATAAATGAAGAGGAGAGGCTTTTATATATCTTGGTGATGGGCTTTGTCGGCCATGTAGGGAAATTGGCCAGTTGGCCAGTCCCGGACTCCTTTTGGCTGGGTTATTCCATTAATAGCCCATATGGCAATTAATATTATTCCAATATATAAACTGAATTATATATTAATTATTAAATGTCGTTTTTTCCCCCAACACAAATGTAAGAAGATGATATCTGTTGTGATAAAAATTCTATGCTCATGTTGTACTCAGACTGATGTGTACCGACCAAGTTGGCAGGAACAACTAAGGTTGTGATTGCTTGTAAAATCAATTCCCAAATTTTCATCTTTGAGCGAAAAAATTATCGAATGTGTAAAAAAATTCCCAAATTTTCATCTTTTAAAATATATCTCATTTCTCTTCAAAATTAATTAACTCAATTTTCTCTTTCTATCTCACACTTCCCAATACTCAGAGCTTCTCTAGTGATGCGCTCAATTGGCGTTGGGCGCCAATTGAGGCCCTCCAGTACTGCCCTATATTTGGCTGTATTTTGGCATTTGCTACAGTACCACACCATTTTTGGCGTGGTACTGTAACGCTACTTTTTTTTATTTAATTTGTTATAGCTTTATTTTAACTTTAAATACTATTATTAATATTATATTTCGGTTAATCTAATAAAAAATAATACTAAAATTATTGTTACATGATTCCATTAAATTTAACTTTTTTTTGAATTTGTTTACTTTTAAAAATAAAACATTTAATAAATATTATATTAATTTTTTTAATTGGTTTATATTTTAAAATTTAATATTAGATTCTATTCTATTTTTTCAATTTAATTACTTTTGAAGATAAAAAAATTAATAAATATTATATGAAATAAATATTTACTTATATAGTATTTTTATCAATTATAAAATAATAAAAATCAAAATAAAAGAAAGAATCTTATGGAATATTCTTTTTTAGTGCAGACTGTTGGAGATGAAGTACAGATTTTGCGCTAAAGTAGTGGAAACTCTGCACCAAAGTAGTGGAGAGTGGTGGAGATGGTCTCAATCATACTATTTATTTCTCTCTTCCTCTCACATTCATATTAAGAATTTGGATATTTTTTTTTAATTTATCACCATTTGTATTTTTTCTCTTAATCTTGATTACAAAAGGTTTAGAATGAGATCCATATTGCATATTTTTTGTTCAAGTTTTCATTTCATATTCAAATTTTTTAATTATATTGTAGACTATTATTTCCACAAAAAAATCTACAAACAATCAACATTTCTAAAAGATTATTCATCACATCAACACAATCATTATTTTTTCTCTACACATCTCATTTTCACTTTTAAAATTTTTTCACAACTATTCACTCAAAAAATGAAAGTGGATCGAATAAAATGACAAGCAATCACACCCCGGGGATGGCAAAACCACCTAAAGGCCCAACTCGGAGAACACAAAGTGATCCCAACCTGAACAACCAAATCTGATGAATCTAGGAAAGGCATGTCCTAACACCCGACCAAGATTGTTGTCCGGTCCATATGGATGGATCTCGGGAGTCGTGAGACATTGGAACACTTAATAGGGAGTCATGTTACACTAAATGCATATAAGTAGTTAATGTCCATCAAATTCCACTAAAATCACTTGTCTGACGTCACTTTCCTCAGGACCAGTAAATTAGTTGAACAACTCATCCGAGTAATGATTAAGCCTATACTTAGTAGCATAAAATATATAAGATATTGGTTCCTATAAATACCATCATTTATGTGTGAGAGGTGTTGTTCGCAAACATTTTGTATTCAAAGCATTTAAGAGCATTTATAACTTCGAGCTAATAGAATATGCATAAGACCAATTCATGTTGTATCAATTGTATAGTTATCTTTCTTATCTTATTTTATATAATTTTCATTGTCCACATCATTTGTTAACACACAATGCCTAATTATTGTTTGACACGTGAAGCCCCAGATTCCGACGTCAACACCTCTTATACTTTTTGTTATGCATGATGATTGTATATTGATTTTCAAAATTTAAAAGTTAGAGAACAGAGATGTGAATTTTTTTAGTGAAAATGAGTTGAATATATTTCAAATGTTTAAATGGTATAAAATTAAAAAGATTCTTTTGAGAAGAAAATAAAAAAGTGAACCCTTTACTCCAGCTCCAATGGCGTTATCTTTCAAGAATCAAGAATAGTAGTAGTACTAGTTGCATATATGCACAAATGTGAAGTAGATTTTGAGTTGTAGGCTTATAGCGTACGGACAAGGGGTATAGAGAGGCATCCATCAAGAGCTGAAGTGATATGGTCGGTTGGTGGTGGACCCGCCATAAATCCATGCGTTGCGCGTAATATTGTTATATTGACTTTAATATAAGTGGAAACGGTACAAAATAGGTATTTACAAAATATAAAGATGAAAAGTAGCCATTTTTTGTAGATATATCTTTTTTAGCCATTTTGGGATGTAAAATGACATTCATACCCTTCTAGCATATATGTTTGATATTTGAATTATTTCTCTCTCTTTTCACTTATCTCTATGTATCATTTTACTCTTTCTTTCAAACTATTTTAAACAATCGAACATGTATTTTTCATTTTTAAATATGCAGTATAGGTGTTGAATTATAGATATCGAAAAGATGATTAATTTAATATATTATACATGCAAAACGGATTTAAAACGAAAAAATTATGTGAATTCAAAGTTTTTTGGAAAAAACAAAATAACTTGTTATAATAAGTGAGAGAAGATTGTACAAAGAACTCAATATCGAGTTATTCTTTGGTTTGACTGACGTCTACTATTTATTGTTGAAAATTCGATATCGAGTTATGTAACTGGATATCCCAATTATTGGGTATCCAGTTACATTTAACCCGATATACGTATTATATCATTATTTTTATATTTTTTCACATACAAGTAACTCGATTTCGAGTTACATTTCGAGTTACTTGTGGATTGCGAGTTACAGGAATACATCGTCTTCTTCCCCTAGCCACTTTTCGTCATTAACAACATCCCAAGCTCACCCACCAACACCAAATCCATATAAAACTCTAGAATTTTTATAAAAACTACAAAAAATCCTGACCTAAAACAATTATAGACTAAATAAATAAATAAAACATGAATTAACAAAAAAAACTATAGAGGCCAATGTGGTCGCCGCCGTCGATTCGATTGCCATCGTCCAAGTCGTCGGTTCCGAATTTTTGGGGTTTCACTGTATGTTTTTCGAGTGTTTGGTTATGTTGTGACTCAAAAAATGGGTTGTAAAACTACTAAAAGGCAGCTATGTCATTTCGCACCCCAAAATGGCTAAAAAAGATGTGTTTGAAAAAGATGGCTAAAAAGATTTTCAATTGGCCAAAAAGGCTAAAAAAAACCACTCTTAATATAATCTATTGTTTATATAATTACATGTGTTTAAATTCTTAAAATAATCTTTTTTTTAAAAAAAAAATTATCAAACATTATTATTATTTTTTAGAGAACTTATAAACTCTCAAACATCTTATAAGATGCTTAAATTTGAAATGGTCGGGAAGAGGGAGACCTACGCTGGGTTGGTTTGAAAGGTGACCGACAATGGCTTGGGTTGAGCGGGATCAATAGGTTGTATTCTTTTTTCCTTTTTTATTTAAAATTTGATGTTTAGATATTTAAAATTTTCAATCCTATGTTAAATAACATGTATTTTGGAAAAGTAAAGTAATTCAGTAAATAGTTTAATTATACTTTTAGTGATAAATAAAATTTGCTAACATTATTGTTCCTAGTTTTTGTAAATCAATCTTTTTTTATATAAAATTATTAACATTATCTTTTTTATTTAAAATTAACTCACCAAAAATACATTTCAAGCCTATATTCATAATTTCCAATTCAATAAGATGGGTGTGGTTAAACCCAATATAATTTTTTGTACACTTTTTCTTTCTTTTTCATTTACTAAAATAAAAAAATGTCTAGATTAATATTTATTTGCTATTTGAATGTTCTAAATTATACCGCCTCTCATTCGATGGGATCTTCTGTTCCAGAATGGTATTTCATCTCCTATTTCACCGCACGGATGATTGTCACGTGTATAGAAATTACCATATTAATTTTGGAGCACAAATCACGCCTAAATTGTGGCGTTTTAATATGGTAACTTCTATACACGTGGCAATCATCCGTGCGATGGAATAGAAAATAAAACACCATCATGGAATAGAATATCTCATCTGCATTGGAGAAGTGGTAACTGGGCTTCACCTATTAGAGGTGAGGTGCTCAAGGGTTCAAATTCTATCCCTCTCTTCCTTCCAATTATAATGATTTGAATTTGCATTCAAAAAGAAAAATGTTCAAAATTAACATGAATTTCAGAAAATTAAGATATTTATAAAAATAATTTAATAATAATTTTAGTAATAAATATAATTTGGGATTTTTTTTCTAATTTATATAAATTAATTTTATTTATTTATTGTTAAATTAAATATATTTTCTATATATTAAATATATAGTTTAACTGAATTTAACTTTTAATTTAAAAAAAGTGATATTATATTTATAAGTGGATGAGTCTCTGAAATTTTTTCATTTAAAAGAAATTCAAAATTTTGAAAAAGTGAGGACCTGACTCTGAGATAGTCTACTTAGAGAATAAAAAAATAATTTTACATTTTTTAAAATTGTCATGCAGGATTTCGTATCAGCAAAAAATGGGGCTTTTTCAATTGAATATTGTAGATGGAGAGAAAATTTATACAAATATAGTAGAAATGGGGGGTTTTAAAAAAATAAATACAGTCGTTGATGCTATCAACGACTAAAGCTCAGTCGTTGATCACATCAACGACTGGATTCAAAACAAAAATTAAATTATATAGCCCAGTCGTTATTTGTAATAACGACTGGAAATTTTATTATTATTTTTTTTTAAATTTGATCCAGTCGTTACTTAAAGTAACGACTGGAATTTGAAATTAAAAAAAAAACGTTGGTGAGGATTTTCCTTGCTGGGTGGGTGAGCATTATTTTTATGATCTAAAATGGGTCTAGAAAGAAATTAAAATAAAATAAAATAAGATAATTGAGGGAATTGTTTTCTTATCAATAATTATCAAATTTCATTTAGAAAAAGAATGAGGAAATTAGAAGACGGCCAAAAAATGGTTGTTGGTTCAAGAATATTTAGTCACAATAAATCAGTCAAATCCTTGTTTTTCCCCCATTCCGCATAGGATTTGGAGTGGAGTAACAATCCCACGTGGAATGATAAGTTTGTTTTCAGGGTGGATGAGGATTTTCTCCGGGAAGATACCTCCGCGGTTATGATCGAAATCCACGCCTCGCATTGGTTTTGGGATGTTAATGTCGGCAGGGACGGAGCTAGACGTGTAGTTTAGGGGGGCTAAATCAATAAAATTAATTATTTAGTACTAAAAATTAATATTCAAAAATAAAATATGCATAAAAAAATTAATTTTAAAGTTGCATTTTTGGTCCTGGACAATTTTGCCCTTATGGCTAAATATCATTTTTGGTCCATTTATCTTTCTAACAGTAGCAATTTTAGTCCTATAACTTTTGAGCATTAATAGTTTTAGTCCTTAACACATCATAGCTAATTTATTTAGATAAACCCAGATTTTATAGAATAAAAGGTTCACATTTTCAGACACATATTTTGTTTGTGGCATTGTTACACCTACTTAGAAGTTAGATCTAGTCTCTATTCAGATGTTTTAATATGATTGTTCTAATATGTTATCTTGTCTTGGTGCTCTTGTACATACATCGTCATAGTACAAAATATTTTTAAAAAAAAAATGTGCATATAAATATTGTTAATTATTTAAAGTCATAGTACAAAATGCTTTTTAAAATTTTGTAAAAATTAATTATGTAGCCGTACATGAAAAATTAATACACATATATAAAAGAAATTCTAGAATAATTAAGAAAACAAGATTCAACAAAACACAATTCTGGTAACATTATTGATATTATTAGATTTTTATTTTTTGATATAATAAATATAACTAAAAGTTCTTAATAAACTTAGGCTCTGATACCATTTTGAGCAAAACACTTAGTCAAATAAGGCATTGATGTGTATAAGAGTATTCTTGGTATTTTTGAAAATATTAAATAAACCCAGAGGACCAGTTTTGAAATAACTTAAAACTTATAGACCGAAATTGCTTAGGTATAAAACATATGAGACCAATTTGCAAAAACAATCAAACTTACAGGACCAATTTTGCAAACTCAATACTTATAGGACCGGAATTGCAAATTGCCTCTAGTTATATGACCATTTTTGCAATTTTCCCCTTCAGGTTATGTTTCTTTCTTTCTTGCTTGCTTTTTTGTTTTTGTTTTTGATCAATCACATGCGTTTTTTATTTATTTATTTATCTACTAGAACAACACCCGTGTGTTACACGGATTTGTCAAAAAATAAATTTGTGTTGCAAACTCTGATAGTTATAAGAGATCCAAAATAATAATTAAAAATATTAAAAAAGAAATTCAAAATTTAGAAGAGTTTCATACAATCGTTCACTTTAAATTCTAAAAAACTTCTTTGCAAACTACATTGTTTGTTCTATTTGAAAGTGTACACCCTCGTCACAACAACGAATTTTCAAGCCGTATTAGTTTTAAATGGTTGAAAGAGTGCAATTTCAATCTTTAAATATTTTCTAGAAAGGGAAAAAACCTCTATAAAATTATTTATTTGTGCTAATTTCAAATAATTGGCCGTGGTTTGCCTTTGCACAACAGCTAATAAATTAGTTATGGTAAAAATAATGAATCATTGACATGCTTAAAAAAGATACTTAATATATTATACCCCCGTAAATGATTTAAATCACAATTAAAAGTATAATAAGTATTAGAGATAATAATTGAAATTATATCCTTGGTTTTTGTATCATTATAATATTTAAATCAGAATTAATTTGCAAACTCAAAAATAACTTCCTAATTTATATCCTTGATTTTTCGGTTATTTAATTTGCTGATTAAATGTTGATTGGATTTTAATATTAATATACGAAAATAGAAAATTTAATTATTAAGTTGATGAGAAATTGATATAGTAAATCAATTTATAATTGGAAGAATAAGGTGGTGGCATGGTGTGCCACGTGGCTAAATATGAAGGTGACACGTGGATTTGAAAGAATAAGGTGTTGACACGTGTACCAAATTGCTTAGGTAAAGACATGTGGCATCTTATTTTTTTCTTTTAATATATAGAGTTGATATGGTTTAGTGCAATATGTGTGTATATGGATTAATGTGAATATTGATATAAAGGATTTGGGAAATGCCATGTGCAGAATGTAAATTGTGGGCAGAGATGATTATTAACGTTTGTGAGTATTTGAATTTTTTTTGAATTTCAAATTCCAGTCGTTATTATAAATAACGACTGGGATATATAATTTAATTTTTTTTTTTGAATCAAGTCGTTGATGTGATTAACGACTGAGCTTTAGTCATTGATAGCATCAACGACTGTCTTTATTTTTTTTAAACCCCCAATTTCTATTATATTTGTGTAAATTTTCCCCCATCTACAATATTCAATTAAAAAATCCAAAAAAAGGAGTGGTAAATAATTATATATCAGCTAATTGGTCACCATTACCTAGTATAATCTATAGGTGGTAACCAAATTAAATGTCTACAAACAACTCATATACATGACGATTTTTACAATTGAAAAAATTCAGACTAAATGTCCAAGTTGGATTGATCCACTTAGACAACTAAGAAATTGGTAATAATTTTTTAATTCTTTATATTAGAGAGCAAGTCTCTTGTGAGACGGTCTCACGGATCTAAATCCGTAAGACGGACTTCCTAAGGGTTCCGTCTTGAGAACATGAACCATGAAAATAAATTTAAAAATAATAATGAACCATGAAGAAACAAAAATAAACCCTAAAAACATGAACCATGAAGAATAAACCCGAAAAATAAAAATAAACCCGAAAAATAAAAAATAAACCCTAAAAAAACTAAAAATCCTAAAAACCCAAATCAATTAAAAATAAACCCCTAAAAAAATAAATAAACCCTAAAAAAACAAATATCAACCCTAAGAAAAATAAAATCTCAAAAAAAACCTTTAAAACTTTGTGTAAGGGCTCCGTCTCACGGATCTAAATCCGTGAGACCGTCTCACGCAAGTTTTTGCCTATATTAAAATTCCACGTCTTTGAAATGATTTTTGTTTTGGGTTTAGAAACACCCATCACATTAATTATTATCCGTCGACTAAAATCGAATCACTATTTTTATTTTAATATAATTAATAGAACAAGCTAAGTGAAAATTCTCATTCTTTTTAACTATTAATAACAAGTTAAAAATATACATATATTAACTCAAATAAATTTTTCAAATCCAACTCTAGCCGAATTTAAAATTCATCGGATGAAAATATCATGTGTGACTTATTTTACTATAATTAACAAATCAAGTTTAAAAAATTATAAGAAATAGGTCATTCAAATTTAAAACCTGAGCAGTTTAACACGTTTTTTTAATCATGATTAAAGTCTAATTCAAATCTTGATTTCATCGGATAATAAATAGAAAACGAAAAGACGAGTGCAATAGGAGAATTGAAAGGTAGCAGATAGTAGTGGTGGGGTGGTAGGCTTATGTGATGTGGTCCATGTGGAGAGATCGATGGATGAATGAGGGGGTGGCGTGGGGTGGGGGTAGGAATGACAATTAGGGTAATTGAATTGTGTTCGTATTTAGTTCCGAGTTATATTCAAATTACATCAAAAAATAAATAAAATATAAGATATTATGTTTTAAGACAAATCAGTAACATCGTGTCAGATTTATGTAAGGGCTCAAGTTTCTCTCAGTAATTTTAGGTCGAGTTCGTATTGAGTTATCATGTCGTGTCATCATCCTTAGGTGGTGGGGAGTAGGGGTGGGGGTTGGGGGCCGTCCTTGTGTGTTAGGTAATATGAGTGTGTAAATACATTACTAGGTGGGGTTTGGGGAAGCAGATGTGGAAAGGGTGTCTTCATTCTGCCACCTCAATCCATGTGCACAAGTGCTCATGTATTTTACCAATCAAAAAAAAAAAAAAAAAAAAAATTATGTATTTTGTTATGGTTATGGATTCAGATTTTATTGGTTTCCTTTCCAAATTCGATTTGACGTTTTCAGTATTTAAGATTAAAAATATTTTTATTGAATTTTTACATAATGAAAATTAGGGAGTGATTGCTTGACATTTCATTCCGTTCATTTTTACATTTAGAGATAATAGTGTGAAAAAAATATTTTGAAAAATTAGAATGGATTTTGAGAGTGTGATTGGATATAAGATGAAAATGTGATGATGATAGTTGATGTGATAATTTTTTTAGTATAATAGTGATTAGATGTGATTGGTGATTTGAAATATTAGAGAGAGTAAATAGTGTATTTGTGATATGATTGTATAATAATAATAGTTAATGTGATATTTTTTTGTTTAAATTATAATTGGATGTGATTAATGAATTGAAAAATGAAAGAAATGAATAGTATATTTTTTTGAAAATTTTCACAATCAATCACAAATCCATGCAAAATTTTGTCTAAAAAATGGAAGGGATAAAAGGTCTCTCACAAGCAAACACTCTTAGTATCTCAACTTTTTAAGTTTATGTTGATCCTAAAATAAACCTATTTGCAAATATTGGTATGGTTGAAAATAAAAATTAAAAAAAATATGGTAAATTAAAATAACATGATTACAAAAAGCTCAACTACCTCTTAAAATTACGAATACTCCCTTAAGGTATTACAAATTCTCAAAGGTGTAATTTGTAAATGTCTATAATTTTGAAAGATAAATGAGTTGTTTATAATTAAACTAAACCTTTCAAAATGTAAAAAATGAAAAAAAAAAAAACTGTACTATTTGAAAATAAAATCAAACAAAGCACTAGTCTTTGTGTTGTGCTAGATTGTCAATATGTGCAAGCACTAAGGCCCAACCAATTCAACCAACTAATTGAGGTCCCATTGGCCAGTCTGAATTTTGGTTATATACATCACTCAATTCATGAATTGGCCAAGCACTACGGATCAAATTTATGTGATCCATTTAATGACCCAAGACTTAGAATAATACAAAATATCTATCTAGAGGTTTCGCAATTTCCAGAAGATAGTGGAATGAAAATGAGCTTGGTTAGGAGCACTTTTGCAATAAAAGTCCATTTAAAAATGGATTTCTCGTTAAGTGCATTTAAAAAAGTCATTTTACATTATTTACACATGTTTGGTAAAACCCATTTCGAAAAAGTGCTTTAAAATTAGAAGTCCATTATTTACATAAAATTGTGTTTGGTAAACTATCAGAATAAGTGCATATTTAACATGAATTTACAATATCGCTCCTACTTATATCAAAAATGTTTTTTGATGCATAGGAATTATCAAATAGCTACATACTTTATCAGTATACTAAATTATTCACACTATACTTCATGTCCAAAAAAAACTATAAAGTTTTAAACTAAACCACCAAGAAATTGAGTGCTCCCACAATACGTACCTCTATAAATTAATCAGGAAGATAATATATCACATTGAGATCAAAATTGATACATGAATGGGTTTTCGAGAGAACCTCCTTCACAGTTTGGGTGAATTTTGCATTTGAGTCTCCATTATCCATATTTATTTTGCTCTCATATTGGTTTTTTTTGCTTCAAATCTTCTACTTTGAGTTGGCTTCGAATTCTTTATGACTTTCGAGTCACTGGAAATTGAAGTTCTTTAGGACTTTTAGCATCCTTAAATCTCTTTTCCGCCTTTTGAGTCCATTGCTAAAATATGTGTTAGTAACTTGGTATGCCTCTAACAATTGTAAATTACGTGTAGATAATCAATCTTAACTTGCGTCCATGAGTGAATTTGAAATTACAATTTGTTGAGACTAAAATTCCTCTGAGATTCCTGTGACTTTTGAGATACATTTCCTATTCCTCGCTGGTGAAAGAGGAGAAAAACTGATTAGAGAGGAGGAACATATGTTGTGATTGTTTGTCCTTTTATTCCGTCCACTTTCATTTTCTGAGTGAATAATGGTATTTTTTTTTAAAAGTGAAAGTTGGATGTTTAGAGAAAAGTAATTATTGTGTTGATATGATGAATTCTTTTTTAGAAATATTGATTGCTTGTGGAATTTTTGTGTAAATAGTGAACCAAAAATAGGCAATATGGATCTCACTTCATACTTTTTTGTTGTCAAGATTAAGAGAAAAATAGTGCAAATTAAAAAAATTACCCAAATTCTTTATATGAATAGGAGGCAAAAGAAAAATAAATAGTATGTTAGATATTGAGAAATGTGAGAGAGAAAGAGAAAAGTAAGTTAACTTTAGAGATGAATGAAATATTCTTTTACTAAGCAAGACTCTAGGGCATAGGCATAATGAAATTCCTAGTAATTATTTTGTTCTAAAGTGAAAATGATCAACTCGAGTTGTTATAAGAGTATATTATATTCATTTAATAAATTCTTAGGCACACAATTTATATGATATCATAATTATTGGTGTAAAATCCTCTTCACAATCTTTCCACAATTCACAACCATTAGTACACATCCACCAAACTTTATGTACAGTTGTGTTAATGTCGAAATCCGGAGAATCCACGCGTCGATTCGATTATGCCGAGACGGAAGGGGACCATGCTCCTTTGTTCATACACCTCCAGATGCTGAAGATGAGAATGAGGAACATGGTGCACAAGAGGTAGTGGGAGAACAACAACCAAATCCAATCATCTAAGAACCTCCACAGCTAGACGTAGTGGAAGAGTCATTAGATCACCCTATAGATATTTCTCTATGGAGAGTCTTTTGAGGCAGTCTCCAGTGAACAAGAGGAGGATACCACATCTTATAAGGAATCTATGGAGGACGTAGGCGCTGACCATTGAAAGAATGATATGGATTCAGAAATGAAATCCATGTCTATCAGAATTGCAGGCTATTATTTTGTAATGTGACAATAGTGGAGCACTGGAGAATGCAAAAGAACGTAGTAACCATCAACGTGGAAAACACATAGAACGAATGTATCACCTTGTCAGGGGTATCATTCAGCAAGGAGATGTGTTAGTAAGCAAGATATCATCTATAGAAAATCTTGTTGACTCATTTACTAAGACTTTACCAACTAGATGTTTTGAGGGGCATATTGAAAGTATGGGTATACTAGGCATGTCTCATGTACTCTAGGGCAAGTGGAACATTATTGGTAGCATTGTGCCCTGCGAGTAAATTATTCTGTAACACGATATTTTGAATAAAATATTATTTTCATATATTAAGCTCGCATGTGTCCATGGATTGTTTGATATTATAAATTGAATGTTTAAGTTATTAAACACAGAAAGATTCAATTTATAATTCAATTCAAAGAAGATCGGTAAATAAATATGAACAATTTATTTTGATAAGATCACCTCAATTTTATTAAAGTTTATATTGATTTTGGTAATAAAATTGAGAATATATTTTCTAATGTATTGGACTGGACCACATGAAAATAATTTATCAGTTGACCAATAGATATTTAATTTCACTCGATTATCATACATGACACCTTAATCTTGAGTGGGTAATGGACTCTGATCATTAACTTGGAGTTCTTTGAGACATCAATGAGTGAGATCAAATTGATGATCAATATCTTGATGCTTTGGGAATTAATGTAAGATAACAAGGACCATATATTCACAATATGGAATGTGTCACCTATTTAATAGGCATGATCATGATCTCACATGTTCTTTTAATAGACAGTAAAATCTAAGTTCAGTAATTCGACATTGGTTGTTGAATTTATGATGTGATGGCAATCACATGAGACTATCAGATAAAAAATAAGAATTGAGATTAATGAATATTAGAAAATAGATTTTGGTCATTTTATCCTATTTCTAATATCCAGTTGATTGACGGGGGTGACATGTAAGATCAATAAATGAGATGATTTAATTATTGACTTCAGTAATTTCAGTTAGATTAAGAGTCCAATCTTATTCTTTAGCGGAAATGAAATAAGATTAATAAATTATTTTGATTGATTAAGCGTTGATTGGATCAAAATTAATTTATTGGAGCTTAATTTATTTGAGTTCGATCAGGTCCCTATGGTGGCTTTAGAAAAAGAACTAGAATAAATTATAAGAGTTATAATTTATTACTGCAGTATATTTAATTGATTGGATTAGTTGTAATAATTTTTGGAAAGAAGATAAATCATATATGATCTTCCAATCAACATGATTGATTTACTAATCAAAGTTTTACCTAAAGTTTTCTATTTGGCAAATGCTTTCCTAAATAGATTTATTCCATATAATTATTTCCTACCTAATTACAATTATTCTATTGATTGTGCACACACACAAGAGAAAGAAAATTATTGTAGTTCTGTTATTGAAGAACACTGAAGAAGACTTGAGAATTTGGAGCGTGAAATCTCTGCACAATATTTTTGAAAGCACGCTATAAGGGTAAATCTCTATTTATTAATCATGTTGCTACGAATTAATCAAATCATGTTCAATACACATTATAGTTCATGATCCTATTTCGGATTGCTCGGGTCACACTAAATCAATTTTTGTGATTGAGCATTTTTGTTCCAGCCAACACTTATATAGTTGGATTTTCCTTTGCATCATCAGTAATCATTTTTTTTATAAGAAAATTGCAACTTTGACAATGATATTCGAGTAAAACCCCATAATATTGAGAATCATTTGGTAGTCTAGTGGTAAGACATTTTTAAAACTAAGACGAATTCTGGGTCCGATTCCCACCTAACTCCCTTCCAAACCAGGATTTGTAATAAAAATACACTACTAATATCCAAGAACGAAACCCATAAACATAATATGACTAGTAGAGGGTGAGTTTTCTGTTTCATGAGTTATTGGTAACAATAATTTTAACAAAAAGTGAAGGTAAACACTAATTTTCTATTAATTAAAAGTGATAACTCAAAGCACCCCTCAGGAAAAAAAAGTAGAAAAATTTTAAAATTACAGAAATCACCTTAGGTTTGATTCCATAATATATTTTACTCTCTTCATTAGCCAAAAATAAATAAAACTTTCAATTATCTCCTTATATTTATAGAGTATTACAATTATCCTCTTATATTTATGAGGGAATCAAAAACCTCAAAGGGTTTTATGCTATTTTGAAATTTCTATGGATTTTCTGTAAATAACCCAAACCTAGGAAATTTTTTTCCAATTATCCCTAATTATAATGATTTTAATTTTAGGGACACTTATTACAATCATAGGTGTGAAATAAGAAGTGGAAGATGAATATGAAATAAGAAATTTGGTGCAAGTGGAGGAGTTGTTTTGCTAATAGAGTCAAGAGGGTGGTAGACTGGTAGTAAGACTAAAGGGTGCAAATTGTCACATTTAAATGTCTAAGGGGGCACAAATATGAAACTATGGTTTCGAAAGGGGCAAGGTAAAAACTTTTTTTGATTTTT
The DNA here is from genome assembly GCA_016081115.2 of Rehmannia glutinosa. Lineage (NCBI taxonomy): Eukaryota > Viridiplantae > Streptophyta > Magnoliopsida > Lamiales > Orobanchaceae > Rehmannia > Rehmannia glutinosa. Next base: position 62,686,242 of record CM071930.1, on the reverse strand, counting down.
TGGACAAGAATTTGCCCAAAAAGAATTCAAAAACAAGTCTTCCCACAGTCCCGCAGAAAAGCACAGATAAATTCAACCACTCTCAAAATTCTCAACTGGTCGATCTTCATTTCAAAATCAAGTAAAGATCGACGGACGGCAGAATGTATGAACCCCAGCAGCAGCATTTGTTGGATTTGCAAGACAACAGTGGTTTCGGGTCGGACCCTAAGTCATGGCTCTCCGGCGACGACCTCAGGCGCACCCTCTCTTCCCTCTCCGCCGCCGCCGCCACCGCCTCTGCCACCGGAAACGTCGACCGCGTCCTCTTCAACGACCTTGTGGAGATGGTCCCTCTCGTTCAGTCCCTCATTGTAACTACACTCATTTCAGTTCTTTTGTTTTTCCATTTCTTTTTCATTTTTCCTTTTTTTAAATATTGTTTTATGGCATTTTTTTTTACTAATTCAATGTTAGGATCGGAAAGCGAATTCTTCATTTACGAGACGGGGTTCTATGATCTATACCAAGACCCCTTCTAGAGAATCACTTTACAAGAAGGTAATTTCTTTTCTTTTTTACTTTATTTTTGCCTTTTCTTCTCCATTATTATTATTATTTATTATATATCTGTTTATCTGAGCTTTTTAGTGTATATTTTCATCTATTTGTGAATATTTTTCCACTTATTGTCATAATTATGCATATGCTTTTAATTCTTAGATAGTGTGTTTCGAACATAAGTTTCTTGCCAATAGTGACAATCTCCATCAATGATTTTCCATGTAAACTTGGTATGCACTTTATGTAATGAAAGATTGTTTGACTTGATTAGCTAAGTTAGATATTTTGTTAATCAGCTAACTTCCCATGAAATCTAGTGTCAATTAGCTATGTCCTCTGCCTATTTGTTTCTGTGGATCTCCTCTCTGCTTCTTTACTATTTACCTAATGAATTGAACTGCTTTGACCATATTTTTACACATACATAAAGATGAGTAATTGTTAGAAAAGAGAATCCATATTCAAACACTTCATAATATATACCCACCTTGATTTTGATCCCGTGAAGAGAGTGAAATGTTGCTGTCATCATGGTGTGGAGCTCTGACCTTGGGCCGATACTAGCCACAACCTATTATACTCAGCCATTGTTGCTGATTGATGAAACTAATTTTTAGTTTATCTTTTTTGTACACATCAGTTAGAATTACTTTTTCTTTATTAGTCTTTGTATCTTCAATTCCAATTTTGGGTTTTATTAGTGCCTGCAAGACTTGCACCTCTTGCTTGGAAGAGTAATTTTAATTTGAACTTCATTTGGAGAAGTCTTCACATTCATACGTTTTCATCACATGCTGGGTTATGTTAAAACCTCTTGTTAGGGAGGTTGTCTAGGATATTTGGGTATGAGTTCTTTTTTAGGGTGATAGAGTTTTAGGATCCAGAATAAGATCAAAATAGAAGGTATGCGTGAATATTCCACCCCAACGTTTCCTGTTAGTTCAAAATGATCAATATGCAGAATTTTCTGTTGAGAGTCACAGTATAGTATGACCTTGCACCTCTTGTGAGAACTGACGGTGATGAAATAATGGAAGGGTCGGTAGAATTATTGTTGAAAGTCACAAGAACAATGTAATCATGCACCCCAAAAGCAACTTGAATGAGGCTGATCAGGCTCTTGTAGCATCCTTACCACGGTGCACAAAGTTTGGATAGACATAGTTTCCCTGGAGCAAAGGTCCGTACAGAGTTACATTGAGGGGAAATGGGATTTTGTTCGTTACTGATATGATCCGTATAGCCGATCCCACGTAGTGGGATTAATGCTTGGTTTGTTGTTGTTGTACTAACATTTTTAAAGGCTCCATCATCATATTTTATCCAAACACGTCAACAACTTATTTTAAAATGAGTTTTAACATCTTATAAGCTCTAAAAACATCTTGTAAGATGTAGAAGCTCATAGCATTTTTAAATAAGCTTAGCCAAACACCCTTAATCTTGAGGGGGGTCTTTCTTTTTTTAATTTAAAATCCGGCCCTGTCATTGCAGAGACTCGAACCCGAGCCTGAGAGCCTCTTCACTGAGTCTTGAGGGGGAGTCTTTATATGTGAAGATAAGGGTTCTTTTTTTGTTTCATGTGTTTTTTACCATCTTCTCTTTGTTATAGCATAATAGAATTGATCTCCTTTGATTGAGTGGCTGAGGTGGTTTCTGTAATTTCAGAGATCTTTCTCACTTAGCTATCAAAGCTAGGGATGATCTTTCCTCTAATCTAGGAGTTGAGTTTAGGTAGTTAGCCATTATTTCTCTTTGTATACATTGTATATAACTAGCACATAGCCTTGTAATTCATTGCAATACAATGTCATTTTCCACATGGCATCAGACTGTAAGGCTCAATCTCTCTGGGAAAAAGATTAGGTTTTTCTTTTATTGCCTCGGCCTTCAAAGCTGCTTCTCTGGAAACCAGCCTCATAGCTGGATATCAAACCCTATCCATTCTTTTCTCCAAATTAAGATCTCATAATTATGTGACGAGATCTTATAATTTAAGTATTTAGATACCTATACTGTCTAACAAATCTGAAGGACAAAATAGAAAGAGAGCAAAGGGAAATTAAATGGAAAATAGAAAAGATAAGAAAAAAAAGGAACAAGAATAATTTTGTAATTAAGGGTATTTAGTAATATAGTTTTGGTCACATCATTTAATCCACCAAGTAAATAAAATATAAAAGCATGCTTTGATTTAATTACCCATATGAAGTTAATACGTTATTATTTAAATTAAATAATTGTATCCTTTATCCAATCATGCATTCCTATCCATAAGGAATATATTTGCGTTGCTTCAAATCACAGTACTTTGTGATTCATTTTTACACTTTTGCTTTTCGCTTCCCTTTCCCGCACAAAATTCTGACCCATTTTTATATATCACTGTTGCTATAGAAAGAACAAAACATAATTGCACTATTGCAATGGACCTCAGTGCTTGTAATATGTCAAACTGAAGATATAAATTCTTGAGATTTAGTGTCAAAATTCTGCTTAGGATTTTTCCTATATTATTCTTGTTTGCCGTCCTTCATATCGATTTCAATCCTTCATTATGATATTATGTGAAGGGTCAATTTTCTGTGGAATCAAAGTGGATTCTGATGTTGATATATGCTGCAGACAGCTGGAAGGAGTGCCACTCTTCAAACGAAAAAGCATAGGGACCAAAACAGAAACGCGGACCAAGATGGCTGTGCTGAGAACTTTTCAGTGTTCTCCTCAAGGACATTGCTCTCTGAAAAGGACAGAGAAGAACTGGTGGCATTGCGAGACCAAGTAGAGGATCTGAAAAAGCAATTATCGGAAAAAGATGAACTTCTGAAATCAGCTGAACTTTCAAAGAGTGAGATGGCTTCCATTCACGTGAAATATGATGAACTTAAAAATGAAGCTGCAGAAAAGGACTCACTGATTAAATCCACTCAACTACAGCTTTCTGATGCAAAGGTATGAGATATTCTGAAAAAAAACTCAAGTTTTCCATTAACACAAAGATCGTCAATATCATATGAACTGGTTGTCACAATATGCTACCTTGAACAGCTCATGGTATACTCGGTTCTCACTATGTTCTTTCTGTTTTTACCGCATCCATCTGCATTTACGTGTACAATACACTGAATTTATAGTAGCAAGCACAAGTAAATCGTCACAGATATTTGGCATGGACAGAATAGCACAAAATGAATAGAAAATACAGATTATCGGTTTCTCTGTTAGGTGATAAATATTACTCCCTGATATTTAACATTAGGTTTTTCCCATAAACCTAATATCTAAGTGACTCACTTAGAATAATGAATTCCATATCTGTGTTTCGTTTCTAATCCTGGAATGATGAGTTTGGATTCTTCGATGGAGGGAAATTAAATGTATTTGATTTAAACTTTACTGAAAGGAAATGAATATGGTTAGTCTTAACATCCTCAATTGGGATTATATTATAGCATGCTACTTGTTCATTTGTCTCTCGCTTGACACTTATCCATATACCGTTATTGATTGTTTGGGTTCTTTTCATAGATTAAGCTTGCTGACAAACAAGCTGCTGTTGAAAAATTACAATGGGAGGCAATGACTTCCAACAAAAAAGTGGAAAGGCTCCAGGAAGATCTAGATAAGGTGGAAGGGGAGATTTCGTCTTTCATGTTACTAATTCAAGGCTTGGCAAGGAATGATTTTGCCATTTCTGCTGGAGATTATGATGATGTCCCTTATTATTTTGATCGGAACGATGATTTGGTAAGTCATTTACCAATCAGTGGCCAATCTATCTCTATTTCCTCACAATGCTAAATTTTGTTTCATACAATTCTAAACTAGAAATTGGATTCCTTTATTCGAATTTTACATAATTTTTTTCCTTATGCCAGACATATATACCTTGCTTCAGAAGTCTGGTGCATGTTTATGAATAAATTATTCATTGATTGATCTAAGTTGACAGTTTTTGAAGTTAACGACGTTAAGTAATTTATGATACACATTCTTGTTAGGGATAATACAAAAGTTACCCTTGAGGTTTAGCATAATTACAAAAATAAAAACCAGTTACCTTTCAAAATTACAAATACCCTCTTGACATTTTTTTTAACAAATTGCACCCTCAGCAGGGGGATATTTGTTACATAAATACAAACCTCAAAGGGGTGTTTGTTAGTTTGTAACACTTTGAGGGTTTTTGTAATTTTAAAAGATAAGTGGATTTTTTTGTAATTAGGCTAAACCTCAGGGGTAGTATTTATAATTATCCCTTCTTGTTATTGGCTCCTACATTGTTGGATGTCTTATTAGAAATATATGGCGTGACTATACTTCATCTCCTCAAACTTGGTTGCAGGATTATGAAATGGATGTGCAGAAATTGGAAGCAGCAAGAGAAGCTTATATTGCTGCTGTGGCGGTTGCAAAAGAAAAGCAAGATGAAATATCTATTTCTGCTGCTGCCAGTGCAAGGTTTCATCTGCACTCAATTGTTCTAAAACAAACCTAACAGCCGGCCGGCAGCAAGAGAACAGCCGCTATAAGGTTGCCATCTTTGTTTCGGAACATTTGTCGATAGCACAGGTTGCCTGAATGATTGGGATTGTTGTATTGATGAGCAGTTAGAGTGTGTTCATATTTACTTAAACCATGTCTTTATGATATCCGGTACGCTGTATCGCAGTATGTTGAGATGGTATCGTAAATTAAAATGGAGGTTAAATGTGCCCTTGCATTTGATGGATATGTTTAGTTTTCTTTCAAATTATAAAAGGGTTCCATTCTCAAGAGGAGCCCGAGAAACGGCTATCACATCCAAGGCAGGCGGCAGCAGGGGCAAAATTATTCAATCATGACACGAGGAGCTAGTGATAATAAATAACAATATCGCTATATGAGTCTTGTAATTGGAATGGGTACAATCTAAATCACTTAATTTTTCTTTCTTACAAGTTGCATCTTTTGAGGGTAATTTTGTAAATCAAGACAAACTTGAAGGGTAATTTGTAGGACAAACTATTTTCTCTTCCTCAAATTCCCTTGGATCTCTTCTTTTGTTTTGAGAATCCTCTCTACTAAGTTTTCCTAGTCTTTTGAGTATGTTCTGTACTATTCATTGTTGAAAGCTTCCATGGAAACCTAGTATTGTTAAGGCCGACTAATCTCAATTTATAATAAATTAAATCAAGAATATGTCCATGCAAGATATTTTTACTAATTTTATAAAAGTACTATATTTATGTGTGAAAATTGTCAATACAAATTCTATTATCTAGCAAATTTATATGTATGTATTGTAACAACTAATAACAACTTAGTTTAATGTAATCTTTTTGAAGTAAAAATAAAATTCAACAACAAACAGTATTGTTGATTAAAAGTTCAAACAAATTCGTTACTATGTTTTGGACAAGGCAACATGTAGAAGTGAAGATGGTCAAATACATTACCAACCTGACCAATTGTTCAAATTGCTCTGGGTGTTACTCAATATATAAACCAGCCAGGTCCCATCAGTTAGCTGCTGATGAGACCATATTACCATAAGTACAGAAGCCACCTTTAAAGGTCAACAGGAAACAGACATACATACACTCACAAAAAAAAAAAAAAAAAAAACTAATTATCTGGTGACATTTCATTCAATTTGAAGAGTTATCCATGATAGTAGGAGCGCGATAAATATTTTCAAAAATGTTTCTTGCAATTGAGGACTTGGTGAAATTGAAACGAATGTTTAAAACAATAGGGCAACTTTGCCAAAGTAATAAATTTGTAATCAGCAATTTTTAGCAGAAGTCAGCAGGCTTGCCGATTTGTATGCCCTCATCTGCTAGGAACCCCATTATTGCTGTTCTCTGCCAACTTTTGAAACTCCTGCATTTCCCAGAAATACTTTGGCTTAATAGACAAGAATTTAGCAATAACTAAAAACAAGCCCCTAGATTTCTTAGCCAGCAATAGTACAACAAACATTACTGTAAACACCAAATTTGAAAACATGAAGTTAGTATTTCAAGGAATTCCAGCTAATAGCATACAGTGGTAAAGTGGTTTCTAAATTCCACAACATTTGGATCATATGGGAGCAACGGGACTTTTTGATGCCTCAAAGATTACAACTCACCCACAAATACAGCTTTATCCAAGCCAACATGGTTTACAATTACAGCCTTTGATATTACGGCAATGATTAAAACTATATCCATCCCAACTGTTGAATAGATAAGTTGCAGCACCCGACCTCCGTTTCATATTAGTCAGTCACAGAACCCCAGTTAATCTGAGATATCATTCCATAATGAAAGAATTCAACTTGTTTGCAACTAGGTAAATGACTTGTTCAAATGGACTTAGAGGGTGTTTGGATGAGCTCATAAGCTGTTCAAAACATCTTAGAGGATGTTTAAGAGCTTATAAGTTCTTCAAAAATATGTTTGGTAATTTGTTTTTTAAAAAGATCTTATATGCTCTTAAAATAAGATGCTAGGAGTTTATAAGATGTTTTTGAAAAAAGGTGGGGATCACAACTTATTTCAAAATAAGATCTTATTTTCACAACCTCATTTGATTGTGACCATTTTAATTACAAAAATGCTACTACTAACATCTTATAACCTATTAAGCTCAAAAAACATTTATAAGACGTATAAGATCTTTTAAATAGCTTAGCCAAGCACCCTCTTAATCTTTAATGTGTTTTACAAGAGCTATTTTTAACTTTGGAACATTTATAAGTTTATCCATTTATTATTTCTAGTTCGAAGAAAATTTTAGAAATATGAAATTACATGTGAGGGATAGCTAAAATATCACACTTTGGACATAATTCGAATGTAGATTGAAACTAATTTACCTTTGACTCAATTGGTTTTATGAGATGAATGATTAAGTTCTAGAACATTACTTTGTGGTGTAAATAGGTAACAACTTTCATCCACCAAAACTTGCATGTTCGAGTAAGTAAATGCATTAGCCCATTGGCACTCAAAATGGTTTACTCAAACCTATTTATTAGATTCATTAAATGGATAATTTGGATATGTGATTTTAAATTCCCATTTATAATACAACCCACCCATTAATTTGTATTTTATGTCACTTGCGAGATCCTGACTTCTGTACACAACCCAAAGAAGAGACTTGCGTATGAGTCATATCACATCATGGAGCTTCTATAAGATATTGCAATGTGTGCATAACAAAAGAAATTGTTACTTCCTATTGCCAAATATTGATATTCTTAGCCATATTAGTCAAGAAAAAAGTAATAACGCGTCATGTGTTCTTTAGGTTCAGTTTTAAAACATAAAATATTATGAGAAGTAAGACTAACTTGTGATCAAGATGTGCCAAAACTTCTCCGCCTGGAAAAGCTTCTTTTGTGGTCTCAAATGAAACTTTGATTGCTTGTTTCCAGGTTCCACCAACTCCTTGCATAGCTTCCTGGGCTTTCATTTGACCTGGATCATCCATCGGCAATGAATATCCAGATAGAAGATGGCCTACCCAAACACCATCTTTTCTGAAAACAAAAAAATATATATAAAGTTTCAATCAAACTAAAATTTAATGACTTAAAACTCCACTTTACGACACACACACACAAAGACGGGGAATAAATATGAACGTACCAACTCATGTTAAAGTAAAAATGACATTCATTATTTACCGGAATTTCTATAATTTCCGGGTTAAAGTGAAAAGGTCACAATTCTTATCCACATCTGCAGAATTAAAGATTTGTGGTTGACGGGCATTTTCTAATATCCGTAGAATTAGTTTCCCGCAAAAATACATATAAAATCACCTTAAAAGCTGGGCAATGTTAGCAACTTACAGAACTACATCCATGTGGCGAGGTACATAATGCCCGCCACCAATTCCTAGAAGAACTTTGTTTTGTCCCGTGTTCCTGTACCATTATAATGTATGGAAGAATATAAAAGAAACATAAAAGAAGATAATAAACTGTGCATGCAGGCAAGGCAGAGTTTCTCTCATTTAAACTTTGTAACGCTTCATAACTAGAATTATACCGAGTTTACCATAATTATTACCATGCATTTTTACTCTGAGTATGTTTATATATATACACACACAAAATGTAACACGAATGGCATATTGATTGACGAAGGTAGAAGTAGAAGCCGAAGGCATGATGGCCCAAACTATGTTGAGAATAGATTCGATGTATCCAATAGAGTTCATTCAAGTAGCCACCTTTAGAAACCAAAAATTAATTTCACGGGTGTGGCAATGGTTTTGAAATGATTACCTGCTCCAATCTCCTACCGCAGCTCCTCCTCCAAGCCCTAGACCTTCCCATACAAGCTTGATCACAGTAAATACACAAAAAATGTCAAGGAACTACACAGAGCAAAAATTTAAAAAAAAAAAAAATCCATATCAATTATCATTAAGAACATCTTATTTCTCTACTACAAAAAATGATTATAACACCATATTTCTACAATGTTCTTTAAGGCTCTTAAGTTCAGTTAAACAGGTACCGAACTAAGGCAATGGCTTGTGCAGCGTCCTGCCTCTTCCAATATTCTTCTGTACTGCCTACAATGACACAATTAATAGTAACTGATAAGGTGTATAAAGAGCTGGAAAATAGTACCCAAAAGTCAAACGTAAAGTATGTTTTTTGACCATACAAGGTATAGTGCAAGAAAAAAAAAAGACAACTCTACCAAGTAGTGATTAAAAATTTTAGCAGCTTCGGCTTTGAAATAAGAGTTATACCAATTTCCACAAACATTGTGGGAGATTGAGTCTCTGGCCCATGATGAGTTGCTTCCAATGTGATCTACAACAAGATAAGCAAGAAGAAAACTTCATAGGTATATGTCGTACAATGACATCAGACTTTACATCAGATGACTGGATGTGATGTCATTAGACCACAAGTTGTGAATCAGGTAAGATAATTATGGTAATTTAATAGATCTCAAGGCCTTTATTTTTTTTCTTTTAAAATTTTATTCAGGCTAACAGTTATGTAAATGTCTATAATGCAACCTCTTGACCATGCTGAGGTAACATGTGTAATCATGATTTCCTTAAACCTAATTAGCAAATAAGCTCAGGATATGATGCAGTTTTTGGTATGTTATTTTATTAATGGAAGCCTTTCCCTTTTGGTTAAGGAGGGTGTCCCCAACATGGATTTTCAAGGATTTTTTAAGTTATGAAATTTTATAGATTTTATGAGAATTCTATGGATTTCAGTAGATTCTAATGGAATTTTATAATATGGAATTGTGTGGATTTTAGTGGAATTTGTTGGATGTTATAAAAAGTATAATTAATTTTGTTTTTATGAAACTAGTAGCATAACATCATAATCATTAAAAATATGGAATGTAAATATTGAAAGAAAGTCATTAGCAAAAAAAACAAAAAAAGAAGAGTCATAAACTTTGCAAAAATATAATTTAAAATTGTAAAAATTTGGAATAGTTTCATAAACAACTATTTTTAAAATATTTATTCAACAAACATCAACAACATTGATGACTAAAATCTTGCAGATAGTTTTAAAACCATATTTTATAACACAAAAATAATGTGTCTATCAAGATGAATGAATGAAAATTTATCAACAATGATTCCCAGTAAAATATTATTATAACAATAGTTTTTCTTATTAATTTTTCGATAAAATTAAAAATATTAGCAATTGAAATAAGACGACAAATCAACTATAGTTACTCTATATTGATTATTCACAAATTTGAGGTAGAACGTGTTGAATTGTTAAGATTATAAGACGATGCGTGCGGAGATGTACATGAGAGAAAAATATGTTATTTAATTTTCTTTTTATACCATAGCCAAATATTATTATTATTATTATTATTATTATTATTATTATTATTATTGGGAAATAGAATTTGAATTCCAAGGGGGGAGAGGTGAGAATTTATCCTTCATAAATCTTAGCTTATAATTCCACCAAAATCCATTTATAAAAGAATTCCATGGAATTCCTTGAATGTTTGAAGATACTGGATTTCCGTGGAATCCAATAAAATCCAAGTTGAGGACCTCAAGATTTAATGGATTCCATAAAAATCCAAATTGAGGATACCTGGAATATTATGGATTTATGAATTCCATTAAAATCTATGGTTGGAGACACCCCCGTAAGTCTCACCGTTGGTCATTGTTGACAGTCGACATCGAGGCACAAGTGGTAAAATGGTGATTTCCTTTATTATAATTAACATATAGGTGTTGGATACGATGCAATTCTGGGCAAGTCCATGATCTCATATCCAATGCACTTCATTACTTGATGGGACATAGTTGATTATTTAGGCAACGGATGGTTTACTTCCACCTTTTTAACTCTCACCCTATAAGTATCATGCTCTCCGATTCATTGGCTGCTTACACGTAGATCTAACCCCTTCCCCACCACAAGTTACTGGGATTGGCTTGAGCTTGAGTTATGAAAAGGCCAAAAGCTACCAGGTAAAGAATAAAAGAAGGCCACTAAATCACGTCATATGTTTGAAGATACGATCAAAAACTGAACTAGATTGAGTGTTAGCAGACATCTGACTCAGCCTCAAAATGGGTATGATTTGAGGTCTACATCTTCAGTCCTTTTCAAAACATTATACATTTCATTGGTGAGTATGATGATGAACTCAATTCCCATGCCTTGACCTGTAACAGACCGTTTCTCGGTTTGAAATTAAGGCACATCAAAGCAGACAAGAAAAATGTGATCGTCCACATTAATGAGGTAGAATATATAAGATAGCAAAATATGATAAGATTCCCAGTAAGACCAGCTCCATCTATAAATACCAACACGTGTTTAATGAATATGCATATCTCGATGATGATTCTGAAAGAATATTTTAGTACCTTGAATTTTATCCGCAAATGTTCCTACAAAGGAAAATGGAAAGACTCCCAGAAAATAAAAATAGATGTAATGAACACAAAACTATCACCATAGAATGCAGTTTGTAGGTATTGTTTGACAACAGTAAGAATATAAGAGGAGTTTAGAAAATCCAGAAATTTAATAACTCCCTTCTCATGAGAGAAATATCTATATTGTCATTCTTCGTTCATAATAGGTTCATGAACAGCCACAATGGTTCTAACTAAATAAAAGGGAAAATGTGATCATATGAGGAATTTACTTACAAAAATATTATGGCACAAAAATATCTAGCTCGAGTTTTACACAGATAACATGCCTTTAAATAATTTCACAAACATCTCAGATAATTACAAAAATTACCCGTGAGGTTTGGCTTAATTACAAAACTCCACTTACCTTTCAAAATTACAAGTATCCTTTGAAGTGTTACAAATACCCTCCTTGAGGTTTGTATTTACCTAACACATACCCCTCTCTTAGGGTGGTGTAATTTGTAAACGAGAAATAAATGTCAAGGGGGTATTTGTCAAGATACCTGGGTTTCCTTGTAATTAGGCTAAACCTCGGGGGTAGTTTTTTCAGTTAACCCTAAAACTAAACATTACCTCAAATTCAGGAGTTAGATTATGTGATTCAGCAATAGTTTTCAACAGCCTCAGCCACGGTCCTATACGTGGATTAGGCGGTGCAGCCCATCCAGGCTTCCCACCAGCTGGCGGTACATCTCCTTCTCGTAGATGAGGTACACCTAAATGTCAGAAGTTGCAGGATTCAATGCCTTGATGAGGTACACCTAAATGTCATAAGTTGCAGGATTCAATGCCTTTTTGGCATATTGCCAAGAAGTTGAGGGGCAAATCCAGCCATTCGGCACTCAAAAAATAAAAATGAAAGCATACCAATGGGATGGACTGTAAGCGCAGGACGATTGGAGATCGCTGTGTGCCTGCTAAGAAAAATAACCTCATCTACCACCTCATCGGTGGCTTCCTCCCATCTCCTATCCAAGTGATCCTCTCTTACTATACTTTTATCGTGCTTCAACAACCTCACTTGCTTGTTAACAAAACTTGAGATACCCTAACTCAAACCATAAATTTTATTACCAAATTAGCAAAAATAATCATTAATAAAAACATTCATCAACCACTCTCTACCAATCTTTGGATTCAAGAATTACATGGAAATTTTATAATCATTCTCACTTTATCTATAATTCCAAATTTTATATGTAAACTACATGGAATTCAAACTTTACTCCATTGTAATTCTGAAACTGCTCTGGCATGTGAACCAAAATACTAATTCAATTCCATCCCTGTGACTAATAGCATGTACTCACAAAATTCTACAGTCTCATCATTACAATTCTTGTCCATTAATCAAGTCCTCACAAAAAACCACCCTCTGAATCCATTGAAACTGCAGTTGGGACAAAATAATTCATCTAAAATTTCTGGGCTCCCGTAAATTATCACAGTTTCACCTTGATGAACAAAAACGAAACAATCTTGACAAAAAAGAAGGCACATATTTTCATTCATCAGTCATAAATAAAAGAACCCAATTTAGAAAATAACTCATTTTTTGGAATATTATTGTGTGATGAATCTATGACAAAAGTGAGTGAGAATGAGAGTGGAAACCTGGAGAGAAGGGCCAGGGTGCCAACCGGGCATCGACAGAAGCGCGGAGGCTGGGCCGATGGATGCTGGGTCGACGGTGGTGGCTACAACTAACGTCACCATCTCTCTGACACTGGCGGTATAATTGTTTTTACACAAATCTGTAATATAGCCGCGGTTCAATCTTGTAGCTGTAATTCTTCTGCAAGCGCCTAAGTGTAAGGCTATAGTCCGCTGCCCTCTCACCAGGCGTGGAAGACCAATGATGCTCATTTTCAATTAGGGAGCAAATATATATGTCCGGATATACTTTGTATATATAGAATATTAATATTTAATGTTTTTGTAGTAATTTAGGTAAGTTTTAATCCTTTGCATATAACAATTATGGCCGAAGACCACATATTATAGTGAGACAATGTGGATTCATCTCAACCCTCCCTTATCTATATCAATGACTAAGATAAATAGGGATTAAAATTACATTAAACATTTCATTAAGGCAAAATAAGGGTATAATTGTCAAAACAAACATGTGGGGCCAATCAAATATGAAATCAATTATTAGGAGAGAGAAAATCACGTGGGAGAGAGAAAATCACGAGAAAATCGCGCGCATGTGCTCTGCCATGCAGAATGATGTACACTTATCAATGAGTTGTTGTATACTTAACACTATTTTCTTTGTATGTTTAACATAATTTTATCAGTATATGAAAATGGTCAAACAAAAACATGTTGGGGGCGCGAATCAGTGAATCAAAACCAATTATAGAGAGAGAGAGAGAGAGAGAGAGAGAGAGAGAGAATCACACACATTAACATGTGGGGACTATGGATTAAGTAAATTAATTATAGAGAGAGAGAGAGAGAAAAAATCACGCTCATTATTGTTATGTATATTTAGCATATATTTGATGTATACTTAACACTATTTTTTGTTGTATGTTTAACATAATTTTACTATATATTACAATTATGAAACAAAAAATATAAGTATACAACAAAACACATATAAATACAACAAAAAAAAAACACATATAAGTATACAACAAAAAACGTAAGTATACAACAACATAAGTACATACATAAAAAATTAACTACTTATAGAGCAAAAGACATATAAGTATACATCGAAATACATATAAGTATACAATAATCCTCACTCGCCTCCCAGGCCCGTTTTCTCCACATCAAAAACTTCCTGATCGTCTTCTTTACCAATCCTCTCGGTGCTCATTATTGTAAATCATAAATTCTTAAATTCCCTAAGCTCACCGGAATCTCACCGGAAAAATCATTTTCGAAGAGTCAGAGTTTTGAGCTTACTCAAAACCTAATTTCGGAGAAATTTCCATGGAGACGATTAAACAAGCGTCAAAAACTCGAGATTAGTTAAATTACTCATTCTTTCGAGGTAACAAGAAAGGGAGTTTGAGTGTACAAGTCTACACGCCAGACTAGAAAAATCCCATTCGAGAGACATTTTTTCCAATTTATTTTTCAATAATACTCCCTCTCCTCAGAGCTCCCCTTGGAGCAATGGGCAGAGAATACTTGTTGAAGATAAAATTGCAAAGCTCAGCAAATAAAAATGGGGCCCTCTCAAGATGACTTAAAGATGATGTGGAGAATGATTGATTTTCTAAGAATTGTTCTTAGATTTCCATGGAAGATGGCAATAGATTTTGGTGAAGATGACGTCTTCTCGAGAAGAAGATGGCGATAGATTTCCATGGAAGATGACGAAGAAGATGATGAAGATGGCGATAGATTTCATAGTTACCAATTTGACTGAATTATGTAATTATATAATTACATAAATGCCCTTTACATGTTTAAACTAAATTAAAAAAGTTTATTAAATTGGGTAAATCTCAACCATCTAAAATTACAGATTTGTGGACAGGATTAGTCCACACTATTTCACTCTAATTATGTGGTCTCATTTGATCCTATTCCATATTTTATATATACAATTTGGACTTATTACTTTTAACAATTTAGGTAAGTTTTAATAGTCTGGATCATTTGTTTAATAAATCTCTCTCTCTCTCTCTCTATATATATATATATATATATAGCATACATATAAATATAGAATTGATAATTTAGGTGAATGTTAATAATTAATGTTGAAAACCCTAATTTAGTAATTTATTTATGTTTTATGGAATTTGGGAAATTTTGAATTATTTTTTGTATGTTTTAATTCGTTGGACTATATTTTGTATCGATATCCTACTTGATGGTATATTTCGATATATATATATATATATATATATATATATATATATATATATATAGGGAGGATCCAATGAGACCACATATTATGGTG
Source organism: Rehmannia glutinosa (assembly GCA_016081115.2). Classification (NCBI taxonomy): domain Eukaryota; kingdom Viridiplantae; phylum Streptophyta; class Magnoliopsida; order Lamiales; family Orobanchaceae; genus Rehmannia; species Rehmannia glutinosa. Next base: position 62,670,833 of record CM071930.1, on the reverse strand, counting down.
AGACATTGTGGATTAATCTCAACCCTCCCCTATTTACATCAAAGTCTAGGAATAATTTGGGATAATAATACATTAACTATTTAATTAATTAAATCCCAGAAAGGGTAAAATTGTCAAACAAACATGTGGGGACCGTCCAAATATAGAATCAGTTACGGGGAGAGAGAGAATCATGTTGGGGAGAGAGAGAATCACTGCTCTGCGATACAGTATATTGTATATTTAACATATATTTAATGTATACTTAACACTATTATATTATATGTTTTACATAAATTTACTACATATTAAAATTGTCAAACAAAAACATGTGGGGACCGTGAATTAAGGAATCAGTATAGAAAGAGAGAGAGAATCACGTTCATTAATATGTGGGGACCGTGAATTAAGTAAATCAGTTATAGAGAGAGAGAGAGAGAGAGAATCTCGCTCGTTATTATACTATATATTTAACATATATTTACTGTATATTGAACACTATTATATTGTATGTTTAACATGTGGGGACCGTGAATTAAGGAATCAGTTAACAAGATTTTCTGGGCAGACCAATAATTACGGTTTATTATGGTATACCAAATAACAATAATTAAAAAATTAACAACTAATAGACACAAATTAATTAACTAAATTATTGTACAGTAAACTATGTCTAACTATACAGTAAAATCAAGCTATGTATACAGTAAACTATGTCTAACAATACAATAAAATAAGACTATCTATACAGTAAACTATGTCTAACTATACAACAAAAGCAGACTATGTATACAGTCGTCCTCGACGCGTTGTTCACTTTTTCTACCTCTTTTAGCCTTGATTAACAAAACATCAGTCCTGCCACAAAAAACCAAAAATAAAGTGTCAGTACAGAATATATAAAAAAATAGACGGTAAAAATTAACTAAATAAGCATCAAAACACCTATAACTATACAACAAAAATCTCCTAATTTTTTCAAAAACCATAAACCATCTTCTTCAACAAATATGGGTATACAGCAAAACACATATAAGTATACATCAAAACACATAAGTATACAACAACATAAATACATACATAAAAAATTAACTACTTATACAGCAAAACATATATAAGTATACAACGAAAAACATATAAGTATATAGTAACATATACTAAAATATAAGTATACATCAAACATATAAACCATAATCCGTCTTCTTCGACTAGAAAAAACCTAGAACCTCCATTAACAAAAGCTTAATCACCATCACCGAAAATACTTGAAAGAAACAAATTAAACCCTAGATAACGATTTCAACTAATACAACAAAATGCAATAAAAAATAAAATTGAAAAAACCCTAGAGTTTCACAATTAAAGTCGAAAATACTGGAAAAAAAACCCTTACCCAGTTTCAGAGATGAAAAAGACGACTCGTCTCTTTCGCTCAACAACTTATACTCACGATCTCTCAAGCTTCGAAGAAACTATAAAAATCACTAGCCACGGACCTGTAAAACCACTAGCCCACGACCGCAAAACTGAGAAATTCAAAACGGAAACTGACGAGTGATTTTGGGGGGATATGGATCGATTTGGAACAGTTACCAAATGGAATGAAACTTCCTAATAATACAATTACCTATGGAATGTGGTCTAGAATGAAAGGCCATTAAATTGGGTAAATCTCAACTATCTAAAATTTAAAATTTGTGGACAGGATTAGTCCACACTGTCTTACCTATGGAATGTGGTCTCATTTGATCTAATTTATATATATATATATATATATATATATATATATATAGGATTAGTTCAAATGAGACCAAACTTCTTTAGATAAGAACATAAAACCACATCTAGACCGTTTGATTTAATAATCAATGGTCCAGATTTTACTCCTAATTTAAAGCATTGGCTCCTCACTCAGGGACAATATGATAATTTCGATTTAAAATTCCATGGATATTTTTGTAATTATACCTGTTTTGATTGGTAATCAAAATCTGGCCTTATCTGAAGCCCGCAATTTTGCTTCAGTTTCTTTTCAAAATCAAAACACACGAAACCACAAAACCAACCACGTCTTTGCAACTTCAACATTCAGTGCGAATTTACTTCTCTTCAACAGGGTGCGATTTTGTGCTTCTTCACTAGGGTGCGAATTTCTCATAACTTCTTCACTAGGATTCGGTTGTAAATTTTGGTGAGTTTGATTTAATTTTCGTGGGTAATTTACTGAATTTCTAGGGTTTTGATTATTATTTTTTATTGTTGAAATGTGTTCATATATTGTGTGTTATCTCTTTTGTAGCCACCTATTTTTATAGTTCATCTTCTTTCGATTTCTCATTTTTTTTAATTTATCCCCAACGTCTACGTTTTTTTTACATGTGTGTTATATGCACTTTTGTATTACGAGATTCTGGAATATGTTTATGAGGTGTTAGATTTAAATAAATTAAGTTTTTCAGTAGTACATATGATTATGTAGTTTTAGAGTATATATTGTATATATTTAGGGTTGATATTTTGTATATAATGTGCGGTTTGCTTGCTTTCTCTCTATATTTAGGGTTGTTATATTTTGTATACTTCATTATGTAATAATGTAAATTTAGTTATGTAATATTGTATATGTAGTTGTGTGATAATGTATATTTAGTATATAATAATGTATACTTAGTTGTGTGATAATGTATACTTAGGTGTGTAATAATGTATATTTAGTTGTATAATAATGTATATTTTGGTTGTGTGATATGTATATTTGGCTATATAAATGTATACTTAGTTGTATAATAATGTATGTAGTTTTATTTTCTACATTGTAACTCTTTTTTTTACATGTATAGAGGATATTATTTTCAACGCAGGGGATAAAATGCTGACGATGGAGGATATGGAGATCATGCGTCCGAGAGGGTATATTAGTGTGTCAAGACGTTTGGTCATGGATGATGAATCTGAAGGAGGGCTTGAGGAGTAGCACTTCACCAAATAGATGTGTAGTTAAATCCATATAACGTATAATTAGTTTTCAGATGTTGCATATTTATGCATAAAATTATGTATATATTTATATAATTTGCCTTTTTCGTTTGCCAATAATATTGTATATGTAGTTATAGAATTTTGTATAATTACTCATAAGATTATGTATGTTTAAACATTATGCCATGTATTGGTCCAGATGTTGCATATGAAGCAAAACCGATGTATAGTTAAATCCATATAATGTATAATTAGTTTGCAGATGTTTTATATTTATGCATAAGATTATGTATGTTTAAATATTATGCCATGTATTGGTCCAGATGTTGCATATATGAAGCAAAAATGATGTATAGTTAAATCCATATAATGTATAATTAGTTTGCAGATGTTGTATATTTTCAATAGGTGTGGTTTTTTTAGAGTTTTTGAAGCCCTCTCTATTGCAAACCACATATTGCACACAAATTTCGTCGTTCTTGAATTTCTTTGTAGTGCTCCTTCTAACGTCGAAGCCACTGCACGTTCCATAATCCTTGTAAAATTGTATTCCGACCTCTAATGTATGGAAATGCATGTCGACATGGGGAATTTTTTCTTGGTCCACTTCTGGGATCCAATATTTTGTTGATCCTGGTGAGATTTCGAGCCTCTGCCCAACATAAACCATGTACTCTGATGCTTGCTCTGGTAAAAACACAAAATTTACATATTAAATATACAAATATGGAATACTATATATGCAGAACGTTAATGTAGGGTGCTTGCTCTCATAATTTCCACTATTTGTGTTCTAAGTATACATATTAACAAAACTCTATATGCAATACCCGTAAACTACATTAGCATATCACTAAGATATTTAATTGTTGTTGTTTGAGAATATTTTGTACAGAATGACTACTCTAAGTATACAATATATGCATTTTAATTATGCAAAACCGTATTGTAAACATGCCGAATGTTAATATGTAGTATACATTAAATGTCATATAAATTTTACATACTAAATACATAAATATGAAACACTATACATGCAGAACGTTAATATGTATTACATATATAATTTTTTATACAATTTTCTCATAATTTACAATATTTTGTTCTACGTATTCACATAACAACACTATACATGCAATATCCTTATTCTAAATTAGCATATTAGTAATTTTTTATTATTGTTATATGAGAATACATGTTATACAAAATAAGTACTCTAAGTGTACAAAATATGATTTGTAAGAATACAAAATCATTGTTGTAAATATACATAATATTAACATTACTGTGAGTATAAAGTTTTTCATTCTTCAATAGTATATGCGTTCGATCTAAATATTTTGCAGGAATTAGTGGTTAGTGATTACCTTCATTCGAATGGATTGTGGAGTGAAAATCCTGATTTTATGACATCACAATTTTGATTTTGTTGATATATATGACGATTTCCGCTTTTTCTGTTGTTTGATGATTTGCTCTTCGATAGCTCGGTTCCAATTTTTGATGCTTCTGCTGGTATGAATGAAGAATTGGTTCTCTATTTTGCAGGTTCCAATTTTCGTGTTATTATGGCATGAAGGGAGGGAGAAGGAGAGTGGTGATCAACGTGAGTATATGTAGTGAATCAAAAATAGATTTTCTTCCCTTAAATATAGCTAGTAGTTTTTTTTGTCAATTTGTGCGATTTCAATTTTACCCCTGGACGGTCCCCCTCCCCCTATTTTTTTAATGCTACAAAATTTTATTAGATCTCAGTCTTCCATGGTTTTTGTTGGATGGTGTAGATGTGGTCTTACGCTCTTACTTTATAGCTATGGTCTCACAAGATTTCCTCCATATATATATATATATATATATATATATATTAATAGTAGCACAAAAGTTTTCCCACCTATTTCACAATACTATGAAAAATAAATAAATTTTGTACAATAAAGGAATATTGATTACTATTGAAATGACAGTTTTTAGTAATTAATTTTTAAGGTTCCTTGATTAGAATTATATAATGTGTGTATCACATTAACTATTGTATTTGTCATTTTATTTTTTAAAAATTTTAATAAATTTTCCATTTTTGATATGTTTTTGATGTATACTATATCAAATTGATCAATTTTTACAATCTTCACTTTGATACCAGTATTGCATATATAAAATAATAAATAAACATATTAAATAAAAAATACAAGATATATTTACTTAAAATTGTTTTTTGCAATGAGCCTTAAAAATTAGCATTCGACGATTGAACATCAATTTGTATATTCATGTATTTTTGTAATTTGTGATATACGTATAGTTGTTATTTGTGGTTAGCCAATTTTTCATAATTATATCAAATTATATTTAAGTTGATTAAATTCAATTAACAATGCATATTCTAATTGAAAATTTATCTCAAAGTATGTATCTGAATATTATATATATTACATATACACATACATAATATTATATATATTTATGTAAGAAGACAAATACATAGTCTTGAATGTTCATTATTTCGAGGTATGATACTTTTTTATTTTTTGACTTCGTCAATAAAAAATATTAAATTATATTTTTCGCTTATAGTATGATGCTATTTTAAAACTATTACAATGCATGGAGATAGAATTCACAAAACTATTAGGAAGATGTATATATCATAGTATAAAACGAAGGTATCACAAATATACAACATGTATGTTGCATGAGGTCACATTTAGAGTAATCAATCATAAGAGATTGAAAATATTAATTTGCGCGTTACAATCCCTATGATAAGTTCCGTAATATAGCACCTTGGTTTAGGTTCTTTTTCATTGATACATGAAAAAACAAAAGGAGAAATAATGTTGTATACAAAATTCCAAATTTGTAATTATTATTTATAATAATGTAACCTGATTTTTGACACGTGAAAACAAAAGCCCTAGGATGCTCTCTTCTCTCTCTTCTCCCAAACCCTAGGGTCGTCCCTCCATGACTTTTCTGGTGGCTTTCCCCGACGTTGGGATACAAGCCACCAGTTATGATGTTTGCTCATTTGCTACATCTTGTTCTCCATTGGTTTTCTCCTCTACGAATTCTCTTATATCTTATGTGGATTTTGTGTCAAAGGTTCACTCTATGGATCCTTCAAATCTCTGACTTAGGACTGCCATGAACTCGTCAAAGGTAGTCCCCTCCTCCTCCACGTTGCAACGACATCAAGGGAATGATGGTCCCCTTTTGTGGCCATCTTCTCCTAAGGGGTCGTCCCCTATGAATGTCTCAAGTGCGGCGGTCTCCCCTCCTAAGGTGGTTTATAATTGTGGTCCCTCCCAAGGTGGTTACAATAGTGGTTCCCTCCTCTCCTTCAAAGGCCAACACTCAAGTAATAGTGGTCCCCTCCCCAAAGTATTCTGCTATACCCTTGGATTCTTCTCGTGTAATGATGCCCCGTATATGCCCTAGTTCAAACCTCATTTAGGGATTCTTTGGTAAAACATGCTAACCCTGCTTTGGATTCTTTTATTAAACCACCAAACCCTACTTTTGCTAATATTGTTCAGGGTAATAATATTATGATTGAACCTATTAAGAAATGGGATTATTTTTTCATTTTCAATTGAAAATTTGTATCAACAACGTTTGAGAGAATTCTCGTGCTCTTTAATTGGTCGTGTTTTGATTGGTAAAGAGAATAAGCCATGGCCATTGCAACCCCTCCGATCTTGACTTAGTGAATTGTGGAAAATCCAGAATAGTTGGACATTGATTCCCCTAGGCAAGGGATACTTTTGCCTTAAGTTTTCTTCTAAATTGGATCGTGCTAGGGCATCTTTACGTGTTACATGGTAAATTAATCCTGGTACGATTAGTCTTTTTCCATGGGTCCCTGATTTTAACCCATATAAAATCAATACTTCTATTGCGATTTTGTGGGTGCGTATTTTTGAGTTAAGCATTGAACATTGGCATCTGAGTATTATTATGGGAATTGCTAAGGCAATATGTACTCCAATTCAAATTAATGAAAAATTTCTTAATGGGTCTCTGGGACACCCTGGGCATTGTTCTTTTGTGTCGTTAAGTTATGAGAAACTTCCCGAGTTTTGTTCGAAATGTGGTATTACGGGACATTCATTGGCGACTTGTCGTAGCAATATTGTTACTGCCATGGCTCAAACTGATCCTGAACGACCTAACTCCATACGTGGGCTTTCAAGTGTTCGTAAGGAATATCGTCAGGTGATCTGATCTCTATCGAAAGAGAAAGATAAAACTGTTGCTTCTAATACTGTGGAACTTGTTCATTCATATAAAGATAAGGGTAAAGCGGTGGATAACTCGGTAGAAGATAAGGAACCTCCTTCCCCTCCCGTGGCTGCTAGTAAATGGTGGTCGGACTATGCCGAGGAAGATCACTCTAATGCCTAAGACCAACTTCCTAATAGGAAATCATTTGTTGTGGTCCAACCGCCAGTAGTTTAGATGGACAATAACAAATTTTTGGTTATCAATAAAAAATAAGCTAGTAATGGTAAAAATACAAGTCATTCACGTCCTCAACAAAACATCTCTAATCACAATCAGTTTGATGCTCTACAAGAAAAAGATTATAGTTCGGGTCTCATTTTAGAAAAGTATGCTGAAATGATTACAAATGATCACACCGTACCAAAGACGCAAGATAATCCGCTAGCTATTGTGGCTTATTCCAATGTTGTTGAATCAAGTTCGCAACTGAAAGAGAGTGATGAAACGACTTTGGCTTCAGCTCATTATTCAACATCTCCAATATCAATCTATCCTCTTAACTTTGATTTTCAAATTGATGTAGATAAATTTAAAGCTTTAAAGACCAAGCTAAGCGACTCCTCGACTACTCCATTTGATATTCACTCATGTGATTCCTCAGAAGCTATGAAAGCTATGCCAATCCTAGCTCGAGGATCTTGGGCCGATATTTCACATGTTATATCCCAGTCAAATTTATCAGACCATCAAGATGATACTCGAGCGCGTGCTAAAAAGACAAATGCAATTGCCATTCGAAAATCCTCTAGAAATAGACGCCCTTCATTTAAATTGGATTCTTAAGTTATTTTTGTTGTTTTTCTGCACTTTAGCATTATTTTTTCTTTGCTACCCGATGGGCTTGTGATTAGGACTTTTTCCTTTATTTTTATATATTTTCATTTATTTAAAAAAATGTAACCTGGTTTTTATGAGATTTGTATCGAAGAGTTTTATAATATATGCATATTGTACATCTTATATGCATTCAATTTATATAATCTTATATCACACATCCCATGTATTGCACGGGTCAAAAACTAGTTAAAAATAAAGAGAAAAAAGTTCTTGAGGATATTTACAATATTCTTCTTATCTATAATTTCATTAATATCATAACTTTTGAGTGAAAATTGATTTACGAAAAAAAATACATTATTTAAATTAACGGGGTGCATTTGATGTCAATCGTGAAATACACTGTTATGATTGTGATCTTTAATAAGTTCCGAGTTGATGGTCCATTAAGATGGCACATCGGTAAGCCAAAAAGACTCACACACACGATATATGCTGGAAGGAGAATGTCTTATTCCATAGACATCAACATATGGAATGCTAATGCATGTCTATTAGGCCATTCGGGCTGAGCCAAAGTAAGTTCGGTCCTTTTCGGGCTGCCAAATAGGGAGACAACAGGGCGGGTTTGGCTAAACCTGGGACTCACTCCGCCAAGAAAAACTGGGACCGTGACCCGTCCCGCCCCACCCCGCCGGCAACCCGAGACCTAGCGGGTAAACCCGCCAGATGCAGATTTTTTGAGAATTTTCCAATAATTAACTGTTGCACATTCCATTTTGTTTCAATTAATAAACTCTCAAGAATTTGATGGGCAACTTGGAAACATGCTATTAAATAATGTAGAACCAATTTGAAAAAAGATTTTAACATCGAATTGTTTCTTTTATTTTTAATAATCGAGATTTCCATAATGCAGTCAAAATACTATTATAGTGACAACCTGTAATAATTAGAACCATCCATAAGCTAAAATAGTCCAGATATCATAAGACAATCAACCATCTACTAGCTAAAATAGTCCAGAAACACACTCAATAACAAAGTACACATTAATACAACCAATAATAACAAAGAACACATTACAAGCGCGATAAAATTATTTAGTTCCTCGGTAATACATTCTTATTGATCATCTTCTTCCTCATCAACCATTGTAGGACAAAAAGATAAACCACTTGTCGACGAACAAGCACTTACAATTAAACAGTCGAATTATTAACCTTACAACAATCACTTAAGTAGAATTTAAAAAAAAATTAAGAAGTTTATTTACCTTTCACGTCATTCCAAAACCAACGACAAGAACTCATCAATACTTCCAAAGCATCTGAATGAAGCCTACTACAATGGGGACTAATCAATCTTCCACTGCTACTAAAGGCAGATTCTGATGCAACAGTTGAAACTGGAGTAGCTAAAATGTCCCTTGCTATCTTTTGTAAAGTAGGATATCTAACTCCATTTGTCTTCCACCAACTAAGAATATCAAAGTTAGGAGTTCTTGGTAAGACTCTTTCTTCTAAATACAAATCCAACTTCGAAGTTAGGGACACTGAAGTAGTAGAATTTGAACTTGATGCTACAAATTGGTCATACATCTCTAAAGCATCACTATCAAATGAATCAAGAAGATCAGAAGCACAAGATGATGGTATCTTTCCCAAAGTTCTTATACTACTAGCAGCCGAGCTATTCTCCCTTGAAATTGAGGCCCTTGATTGGTAATCAACCAACAAATCATAACAATTTTGTCGAATCTCACCTACCTTGATTTGTGATCTTTCACCATAAATTCGTGAAAAATAAAACTCAATAAGTTTCATTTTGTACCTAGGATCTGTTAGTCCAAGTGGCTACGATAATCTAGAGGGAGGGTAAATAGATTATCCCGATTTTTCGGATTTTGCCCTCTTTTTTGAATGAAAAAATACAAGAAGATTAAAGATACGGAAATTAAACAACACACTTTGATTTAAAGAGCTTCACCCCACCTAGGGACTATGTGCTCTACCACCCCAGTATATCCGGGATGGGTTCGAAAAAGAAAAAAAATTTATTAATAATTACCAAAATTATTACACCTTCACCTTTGAAGAGTACTACACTCTTCTTACAACACCTCTTTGAAGATTACCACAATCTTCCTTCACCTATGAAGAGTACCACACTTTTCAATACCTAGATCACCCAAGTGTATTCTTACCACAAGAATACTAACAAGGATGTCTTGTTTTGGATGATTGAATTACAATCAAGATTACACTTTGAAAAATATTACAACTCAAAAGTGCAAGTGTAATCAAGAATGAAAGCCTAGACCTCAAGATGTGAAAGTGAAAGATTTAGGCTATTACAACAATATTATGAAAATGAAGAACAAGAGCTTTGTGTATAATTTGCTTGTATTATTGTAATTGTTGTGTTTGATCCTCCAAATTCTTCCTCTATTTATAGGAGAGCTTCAAAATTTGAATTCCAACATAGGCTTCTCCATCTCCAACATAGGCTCCTCCAAAGGCTTCTCCATCTTCTCTTTTGTCTACACAACAGGGGTTACAAGAGACACAAATAGTGTATAAAAATCATAAAGTGATTAAAGTAAATTTTATTATCTCCTAAGGGTTCAAAATCATCTGATTTTGAACTGGTCGACATGTGGGTTGACCGCTTGACCAATAGAAAAGATTTGAATTAAAATACATTGAGTTGAACCCACATAGGTCGAACCGGTCAACCAAACGGTCGACCTGTCCTTGCTTGAAAAGAACGAGAGAAAACTTGAGACATAGAGGCAGGGGAGGGAGAACACCTTGGTCGACCAAGGGGTAGACCGGTCGACCAAGGGGTAGACTAGTCGACCAAGGGGTAGACCGGTCGACCAAGGGGTAGACCAGTCGACCTTCCTAGACAAATTTCGAAAGAAAGCAATTTTGGGACTGAGTACTGTTCATAGGTTGACCGGGGGGTCGACCGGTCCTGTTCACAGGTTGACCAGTTGGTCGGCCTGTCCCTAGAAAAATGTGTTGGAAACGAATTCCGACTTTATTTTTCGAGCGCCGTTTTCCCTTGATGGTATTTGGTATTTGTTGAAAATATTTTAAAACATAAAAATCACTTTGAAACATGAAAATTGATTTTTATATCGCTCGGAAATATTTGTTTGAATAATCAAAAATAGTTTAAGGTGAAATCATCAAAATCAAAATAGTTTCATTCTAACAGGATCTAAAACAGCAGCAACCCCCATCATAATATGGCAAACAAGCCAGTATTTCTCATACTTTGCCAGCATTTTTTTAGACATGCATTGAATCATCATATTTGGACTCTTCACCCACTCAACTAATTTTAATTTGATGTCACAAATCTTTGGGGAAAAAAATTAGAAGTGGGATAAAGTGTACTAGAAAACATCTCAGTCACTTGATAAATATTCTTAACTTCCCACAAATTTCAATTGCATTCTCCCAATCCTCATCAGTTGGTATATCTTTGTAGTTTTTCTCTCGACATTTAACTTGTGGAAACACTTCTCTATATATTATTGCAGTTTCTAGCATCAAATAGGTTGAGTTCTAATGAGTTTTACAATCGAGGGACAACTTCTTAGTACAATTAATATGCAACTGACGTGCAGCTTCCTCAAATTTTTCTACTCTAGCAAGTGAAGTAGTCCAATATATAACACTATCACGTATCCTCTCAATTGCACCACTAATTATTTCCATACCATCTTTCACAATTAAATTCAAAATATGAGCACAACAACGCATATGAAGTACCTTTCTATTTAATGGCAAATCTCTCCTTGAGAACTTGTCCAACAAAAGATTAATTATGGCATCATTGGCCGTGCAATTGTCTATTGTGATTGTCGACACTTTACGATTAATATTTCAATCCATGAAAGATTCGACAAGTACATCTGATAACACCTCAGCATTATGTGGAGCAGGAACATATACAAATCTGTATCAAATAAATTAATATCATAAATATATTTTTCTAAATGCGACAAATATTGATAAATTAAAATTAAATATACCTCAAAATGCAACTCTGAAGAATACATGAATCATCAATAAACTGTCCAGTAACCAGGTATGGATCCATAAATTTTACACAGGGGGCACAAAATACATCAAAAATAAATTATCTATTACTTTAGAATCCGACATTTACAATTGAAATCTACAAGTTTTCATAGACTGAAATATTTGCATAATAGATTCATTATCAACACTATCAAAAACATCTTTCTCAATGTACACAATCAAATTATCATTCATCCATTGATCTCCCATTCGATTGCATAGGCGATTCTTGATGATATGTATTGCAGAAAATGCTATTTCAACTGTAGCAGTTGCAACTGGAAGAACTAATGCAAGTGTTATAAGCAAATAGACTAATGGATACACCACACGCTTTTTTGTCTTTACCATCTTCTGTGCAAGAGTTCCAATGCCTTTTAGGCTTTCAAACTCCTTGGTAGAACGCATATCAAGAACATAAGTTTCAAGTTGATCATCAAGTGCTTCAATCTTCACAGCATAGAAGTCTTGAGGGTAAAATCTTGCAAGATGAATCATGTTTTCCTTATCAAACGCCAAGAATAAATTATCTATACATAAGCAAGCTACACAAAATAACAATTATGTATTTGTCTCAGTGAAATGATCATTTAACTCCTGAAGTTGCATATCTATAATAGAATAGAATAAGTCAACTCGAAAATAATGTGAATTTGTCACTTCTTGAGCTTTACATCTTGACCTACATCGAGCTACAAATACATCTTCCATCTTCGAGATATCAATATTTTCTTTCTCACAAAAGTAAGAAACTTGATCATAAAAAGAATCCCATCCTTCATCTCTCATAGTTTGAAGTCTTTGATTGGATACCTTCACTAAAGTCTTGGCATTGACAATATCTTGATCTTTCCGCTGTAATGCCTTTGACAATTCATTTGTAATTCCTAATATGACTTTCATCAAATGTAAGGTAAAAACAAAATCAAATGAATGCATAAATCCCAACAAATTGTTTGCCTCGCTTTTTTGCTCAGAACTTACGCCATCCTCTACAATTATCTCAAGAAGCTCGATTGTAGAAGAAAATATTGTGATCAAGCTAATTAAAGTATCTTGATGTGAGATCCATTGTGTATCACCAGGGTGTTTTAGAGTAGTTTCTTGATTCAAACCTCTTCCACTTAAAATCCACCGTTGTCGAGAGCATTAAAAACATTCTCTGCTTGTTTTTGATGAAGAATATCACACCGTTTAGAAGAAGCCCAAACAACATTTATCACACTACCAACTGAAAAAAAAAAGTGTCGTAACTTGGATGTGCTTTTTTGCAACAGGCACAAGAGCAAGCTGAAGTTGATGAGCAAAATAATGAATGTAAAAAGCACATGGATTCTCCTTCAAAATAAGTGCTTTTAAGCCATTAAACTCTCCCTGCATATTACTAGGTACATCATAACATTGTCCTCGTTACCTCGAAATGCTCAAGTTATGTCTAGAAAATAAATAATCAATTGCTTCTTTTAGCGCAAGAGCTGTGGTGCTAGTAACATGTTCAACACCAACAAAACGTTCAACAACACAACTATTCTTATTCACAAAACGTATCACAATTGCCATTTGCTCTTTCATTGAAATATCACGAGATTCATCAACTAAAATAGAAAATAATGCATCCCCTATTTCCTCCATGATGATATTAATGGTTTTTACTGCAGCAGCATTCACAATATCCTTCTGAATACGAGGTGATGTCAATTTGAGATTTTCAGGAGCACCACATGTAACATATTTAATATCATAATTATGATCAGCTAAAAACTTCAAAAGCTCTCGAAAATTACCTTGATTCATTGAATCATTTAATTCATCATCACCACAGAATGCAAGCCCTTGACGCAAAAGAAATCGAACACAATCAATCGATGCATTAGTCGCATTCGATACTCTCTTCGAGTTTGTTCTGTCTGTTTGTCAAAATGATATTGAATATGTTGCTTCTGATTTTCCAAAGCTCCACACTGAGCCCAAGCCTGATTATGAGCACTATTGGAACCCCCAACATGTTCTTTAAGTCTTTCACTTTTTTTCCAATTTCTAAATCATTCACCAACAAAGTCACCTCTTGTTTGTTCCCCAGATGTTGATTTAAAGAAGTAACAACAAAGACAAAATGCATTATCCTTGGATATACTGTATTCCATCCAATTAGCACACTGAGTAAACCAATCAGAGTTGAAACGTCTTGATATTTTCCCAAATTTTGTAAAAGGAAAATTATGATTCAGGGGTTGACAAGGGCCCTTCAATATGTAAGCCCTTCGAACTTCATCTCGGATATTTGGATTATAATCCAAAATCGAAATTCTCAGCCCCAGATCTGTTGGAAGTTCTTTTGCATCAAACTCGTTCCTACTTGATTTGGTGTTATCATCCTTTTTTTGGGTAGAAAATGGTGGTTCTAATTCTCTTTTGAAGTATCGCTCCATAATCTTTTTCAAATTCTAATAGTGGTTAAAGAAGGATTGTATTTTTGTTATATTTTTGAGTTTTTTTTATTTGACAATCAAGATGAGGACGACACTATCGAGAGGAAGCCTTGGCAGGTTTGTTTTTAGGTAAACCTAAATACTAATTAACCTAATCTAATTTATATTTAAAAAAAATAGGTAGTTAAAAAAAATTGTGGGGGCACGCGCCCCCACAGAAGACTATGTGCATCCGTGTCTGCTAGTAACTGCCATGAAACCTTTTTTGGTATTGTTTGATGTCCACATACAATTGTAATAGCAATCCTACACTTAAGCTTGTTGAACAACTTGTAACTCTTATTCTTCTCATCATTGTAAATCTTCATAATGTCGTTTTTAAGAGTGTTTCTAGAGACCATCTTAAAACAAGGTTGGAGAGTGGAAGAATAACTTCGAAACCCAATATGATCAACCATGCTAAGAGGATAATCATGTAAGATGACCATCTTAGCAAGCTTATTCCTTGAGTCATCTTGGTTGAAAATATGTGTTGTCAACTCTTGGCCGCTAGTTTTCTTATTTGCCATCATTAGACTTTGACGAATATCCATTTTTCTTGGTTGTTTTTTACAAGCTCTCTCATAATGCTTTTTCAAATGTGTAGTTCCATGGCTAGGTGGAGCTTTGAGACGGGTTTTGCAATAGTTACACTTGGCGAACTGAGTTTTATCAACTATCAACCTTGTAAAGTGGTTCCACGCAGTGACGAAGCCAAGAATTTTGAGTAGGGGGACCCAACTAATATTAATATAAAATGAGTCCGTCGAATTTTTGGCCACTTCTACATAATAAAAATAGTTTTAACCATTTTTTTTAGCTATTTTTTAGTTCAAATTTTGTCTTTGTCTTTTTTTTTTCATTTCTAGGGACCGATCCACGACTCGGTACCGGAAAATGTACCGCATCAGTATTTTGAAATATAATTAAGTATCTCATCTGAGAACACAACAAGGGTATGGCCATGTCAAAATGACTAAAAAATATGTTTTCGTAAAATATGACTATTTTTCATTTTTACAAAACATAAGTGGACAATTGTCCACTACCACATATAAAAATAAAAAACAATACATCAAATTTAAAATAAGTAGAAGTTTTGATTAAGTCATTGTATTAATTCTGTCAAATCTTAATATTCAACGATAAATAACAAAATACAATTATATCAATATACCTAAAAGGACAAATAAAGGCACAAGAGAATAATGCAAAAATTCAAGTTAATGTTTATGACGGAGCTTAAATAATGTACAAAAGTTTAAGAAAAGGGAAAAATGATCAAGACTCATATTTTTCAAGATTCAAAAATGAAAGTAGGAAAAAGGAATGCAATATAATTGAAGATTTTTTTCCCATTTTTCCATTTTTTTTATTTTTTTAAAATTAAAATATGAAATGACCAAAATACCCCTACTTTTATACAAAATTTGAGGGGGGTCCAGTGCCCCCCTTGGCCCTCACATGGCTTCGTCCATGGTTCCATGCCTCCGATGTGTGTTTTCTCTTTCCATTATTTTCAGAAATATTTTCATCTTCCAAGTCATCACCTTCCTTATTATCCTCAGAGGTGATTTCTACTGCGACATTGTTTTCTTCAATATTAATTGATGGTTGGGAATTGTCTCCTTCTTCAGATTCCATCTATTATATTGTCACTATTATAATAATGCATCACTTTATAAATTTCCAAACAAGCAGCAAGAAAATTTGAAGAAGAAAACACAACGAACTGCTCAAGATATCATATGATAACTAATCATGGCAATTTAACTTAATTTTCCAAGTTGTGTTCAGATTTTCAGTTAATATATTAATGTATTAAAAGAATTGCAAAATATTTCTTGAGCCTCCAGTCAACTATTTCGCATTAAATCAGAAACAACACACAATTGAAGCTTTTAATTAACTTAAAATAACTATTCAACAAATTAAAAAGATTTCTAAAAGATTTAACTAAAAGGTTTACAATTAGGTGGATTCCCCCCGTTTCTAAAACACTTATTTCTATCTGTGTATCAAAAATTAGCAAGAAATTTCTAAGGTTTACAAATGGTTTAGAAGATTTAACTCAAAATATGTGTTTAAATTTTTAAAAGAATTTCAGAAAGCTTTATGAGTAGTAGACTCAACAAGATTTAGGCTTACCTAGAGTCGATCGCGGACGAGGACAGAAAGCTTCAAAGGACGAGCCGGAAGTTGGCACCGCGCAGCCATCGAGATGTCCTTGCGGTACTTTGGAGAGAAACGGAACCCTAAGACCTCTTTGTAAATGACGTGGATATGACTTATGAGAAGAGTGAAAGGAGTCTAGAGAGTTTTTTACCCTTTGTTTAGTTGCACAAATTTAACAAAAAGAATTAAAAAATAAATAAATAAAATGTACCGGGGTGGATCCTACTGGACCCGCTACCCGTCCCGGACCCCGGCGGGTCTTCAAAATTTTATCCATGACCCGTCTCGCGACCCGCTTGACCAGGTCTAGACCCGCCCCGAACGGGGCGAGTTTGATGAAAACCAGGCCCATTGCCATCCCTACCGCCAAAATGAAGCTCAACCCAGTCCTTTTGTCGACTCTAGTATATGTGGGAGCTTATTAGAGAACAAGTACGCTGAACGACCTAGGGAAATTCTAAGTGGAAATGTTATAGACTTATAGACTTGATGGACCAGTGTAGTCTTGTGAGTGATATCATCCACTTTATAGTATTTTCCTATTGCTTGATAATCATAAATATTTATATTGGGCATATAGTCTTTGTGTATGGAGGCTAATGAGTCGCCAATAAAGAATCTGTCACATATTAATTTATTGAATATCATTTATTTCATAGTCACTAATTCAAAAGACATTGGACTTAGCAGAGATGAATATGTTGGAAATTTTGGTTTTGATAAAGTGGGTGTCGACCTGACTTTGACCAATTTTTCGGTGGCTAAATATTTAATTCTGGAGGAATTAAATTATATATTATTAATCTACGTTCCGAGTAGATGTTCGTAGTATTTTTATTTCTCAAACTGAATTTGGTGAGTGAGAAATTAATACGAAGGTAGCCACATAAATGGGCATTATGTAAAGATTATGTAAAGGGAGATGAAAGGATTTTTGCCTTATCCCACATGGAATATAAATCACTGTTTATCCTAGTTTATTTACTAGAAGGTGTTATATGTTGTATAAACTATAACACAAGTGGATGATCACAAGTGGGCGCACGCGCGCCCGACCTCGGCATGGGCCTGGGCTTGGGCCACCCACCTATTGGGCCCTGGTCCAGTCCACTAAAGTTTTGCCACTCGAAAATGGGCTTGCCTCGATTCGAGTATCGTTGGATCTGTTGAGCCAATGAATCGGACATTGTAGGTGTCCAAATTCGTGTGATTTGTTGGAGTTAGTAACTCCAATGTGATTATCCAAGAGAGCCCACTACTTATGCATTATGGAGTAGTGGGGTGTAACATCAATGCCCACTACTTTTTGTTATCTCATGCAGTGTGGTTGTTTATAAATTCATTTTAGTGCATTGTAGTTGGGTACACATCAAATACTCATACACAAAGCCATATTTCTGCATTCTGCACAAAAAAATCCAGCAACCAGTCTTTAACACTTTTTCGTTCGAAGGTGCTTCGTGTTAGTGGTGCTACTACGCGAAGACGGCCGTTTTATCTTTGGAGGCAATACGTCAAACCGTGAGCACTAGCCGGGCGTAATTGTCTTGCGGATAGAGATAGTATCTCGACTCGCTTACGATTCGATTCTCATTTACATTTGTAATAGAATAGTTCATTTCCAGTTTGTAATTGAGCCATTGTGAAGGCTTTCCCGTTGTAACCAATACTTTGAAATAACAAAATAGTGTAACATCAAAAGACCAATGTGATTTGAAATGGTATCATAGTTATTAAGTCTCTATGGGTTAAGTCTCTATGGGTTCCGACTAATCACTTGCTATTCACCTACAATTAGGTTATCAAGATGGACTGTTGTGATGCTATTAAATTGAGGAGTTAAATTCAAGCGAGTTAATTAATCGAAACATTAGATATGTATAAGTTGCAACGATTGTAAACACCTTTTTCTCCTAAATTTGAATTCGTTTTGTGGAAATAATACCAAACATAAAGACTTTGTACAACTTTATATTTTTATCGTTAAAAAAAATTGATTAAATAAATTATAAAATGGGAAGCACTATTTACACCCCCAAAACCTATCAATACACTCATTTCTTAGTACACCCCCACGGCCCACCCTCTTTTTAAAAATAATTTATTTACTTAATACACTCCTCAACATTCCCCAATTTACCCTTCCAGTTTAACCCTATTCTTTCCCCAAAATTTAAACTCACTTAATATACACACCCGACACTCGACATTACTGTTGCAAAGAGTAGAAAATGTGTAAAACAATAGGAAACAAGTGAATCAAATACGAAGATGTGGCTCTGATGACTTTGTGCGAAATGAATCAAATATCATTGCTCATATTGAGGAACACAAACTGGAGATCCTTTTAAAAACATATTATTTGGAGATAAAGTTGTAAAGTCTTTTGGGTGTTGTTCCTTTCCTTGGTTAGAAAGCTTTTTCTTTCTTCTTATTCTTTTAAGAGGAAATTAGTAGTATTGCTATCACTTTCAACAGCCCGCGACAACCACATAAGGAGTTAATTTATAGTGCTTGCAAGAGAACAATACAAAATATCGGGAAACACTATCATCAAAGTCATATATGGCCGAAAACGTGGAAAATTGCATGGCATGTTCGATTTTTTTTGCAAGTTGTAGGGTTTAGGAGTAAATAAGGGACGGAGAAGAGAAGAATGGGAAGAAGAAGACTATGGGTAAGAGTGGTGAAGAAAATTTTAGGGTTTAAAAAAAAAAGGATTTGGGGTATATTTAAAAGTTTGGTAGGATACTAAGGGACATCTCAGTTTTTTACCATTGATGGCATTTTTTACTTAAAGAGAGATAGTGTATTAATAATTTTTGGGGGTGTTAATAACGCTATTTTATAAGTGGCGTTATGTTATAATCTTAATCCCGAGAATAAAGTAAGGAATCTTGGAAATAAAACTTTATATAATAAGATCCTAGGAAAAGACAAGCCGGCTAAAAGGGATATTATTGTTATTAACTTTAAACTAAACAAGAGAAAAAGCGGGCCCTAAAGTTACACACCAATATACCAATTTTCGTCTAATAAACAAACAGCGAACGCTAAAACCAACACAGTGATCCGGTTACTCACACAGACACACACACACAGAGAGAGAGAGAGAGAGAGAGAGAGAGAGAGAGAGAGACGGGGAGAGAGAGCGGCGACGATGGGTTGGGCAATAGCACTGCATGGAGGTGCTGGTGATATCCCGCGTTCGATGCCGCCAGAGCGCCGTGAGCCCCGAGAAGCCGCCCTCCACCACTGTCTCCAGATCGGCGTAGATGCTATCAAAGCTGGTCGGTCACCATTGGACGTCGTCGAACTCGTTGTAAGTAGTTAAATTCAACCTTTTTTTTTCGCATTTATATGTATGCATATATATATATATATATGGATGCAATCTCACCCACGTTAAGTTTCCTGTTGATTAGACAAATAGGAACTTGTTATCTGCACATAACCTTATTGACTGCACAGATTTTAGCTCTTGTACACCGATTGCTTGTTAAAGATGCTTCTATTTGGTAGAATGTGAAATTGCTGCTGGATTTAACTGTGGAAGTTTGCTCGAAAACTGCTTATGTAACATAGTAAAGTCTATTTGAAACACTTGATCTGAATTCTGAACTATTGGGCTTGTGTTGGATGGATTTTGAGTTTCCATGTTGCCGTAAGTTGAAAGCTCTGGTCTACTTTTTTTTAGGATTAGGAACTAAGGAAACTCACATATTTATTGATCCGGGGTTGGATGGAGATTATTATTGTTTGTCTTCTTTTTTGTTTTCTTTTTCTTTTACAAAAAAATTAAAACATTTGTTTGTTTTTTCTTTTTTTTTTTTGGTAAATTAATGCTTGTGAGTTGAATTATACAGGTCCGTGAACTGGAAGATAATCCGCATTTCAATGCTGGCAAAGGCTCTGTTTTGACAAGCAATGGCACTGTAGAGATGGAAGCTTGTATCATGGATGGAAATAGGAAGAAATGTGGAGCTGTTTCTGGTATTTCTACAGTTAAAAATGCCATATCTGTAGCAAGGCTTGTTATGGAGAAAACTCCTCATATCTATCTTGGATTTGATGGGGCAGAGGCATTTGCCAGGGAACAAGTAGGATATGATTCTGCACAATTGTTTCTTTAATAATTCGTTTCTTTCTTTTTATGTTTTGCAATAAAGGTTCAGGACATACTTATTGATAGATTCTGTTTCAATATTTTGCTAACTTTTGTTGTCTTTTTGCCATAACTATTTGCATATATTATAGAACTACTCTGTGCCCAGGGTGTTATATTGTAGTTCAAAATTGCTGCGTGCTAGCTCATGGCTCATTCCACCACGGGAATATTGGGTATGGTTAGTATAAATGGACTTTTGCCTGTTAGTGCCTTAGTGGTGGTTCTGTGTCATTGCCACATCATTTGGTAATCATTGATTCAGTAGAAAATTGAATATTTCTTTTTCTAATATTTATTATCAATTGATCTAGAAGTTTGTTAAAGGATGGATGATAGAATCTGGGAGCCTCATGTGCTAACCGATCGATCGTGTGTCTTACTTGTGTAAAATAATACTGTCATTCAAATAAATTCCCTTGTCTTTCTTGCTCTGTTGGGAATTTGTTATGATGTTTCCCAGAGTTCGTTCCTTCTCCTACATTCATGTCCGCATAGGTGGTTTGTGGTCAAGTCTCATTTTTACCTGCAATACTCTATATTCAGAAAATTGTCGACATATATAATGAGAACTTGCTTTTCATTTTAAACCTATAGTAGTCTTGTCTAGACTTCTTAATCTCCTCGCTGCTAATAGGTATCCTTTTGTGATCAACTCTCATGAAATTATTAACTCAGCCTTATTCACCCCCTGAGTCCAGTTTACTTGATTTATTATGTGACCTTGATTCTCTTTCATTTTGCTGTGTAATGGTGCTCCTCTGCTTTATGCTTGCTTCATGAATTGTTCCCAACTGTTTTACTTCTTGAAATGCATGATTCAGGCCTTCTCTGACGTATGTTCGCTAGTTTGACTTGGACATAAGCCTAAAAGGACACCATTTATGTATGTTGACAATTAACGTTAATCCTAAAGTGTTCATTAGTATTAATGTAAATTGTAATCCTTACATTTTCTGCTCCCTCCTCCTTTCTGCGTTTCTTATTCATCATTTTCTTGTGAAGGGCATGGAAACTGTAGATTCAAGCCATTTTATAACTCCGGAAAACATTGAAAGACTAAAACAAGCAAAAACAGCTAACAGAGTTCAGGTATGCTCCATCTTGGAAGTTGAGTGTAAAGCATTAATCTGTGTATACTGTAGCTTTTGACAGTCCATTTCCAATTGATCACCTCTTATTTGTTTGTATTTCGTCTCTCTTTATTTTCCTCACAGCTTGGTAACCATTTGTTTCTATTTTTAATTTTGTTTTTTTTTAATTGTACAAAACTTGAAACAAGTGCTAAAACATGTTTGACAACTTTGTTTATGTTTTTGTTTTGAAAAGAAAATCGTTTCCAAGCATCACCGATAAACAAAAAGATGTTTTCCAAATTCTCAAAACACTCAACAAAGTACAAGTGACCATGAAATGAAAAACATAGTCTTTATTACAACTTGATTCAACATTATAAGGGACCATTATTTAAAACCTCTACCACCACTCTTTTTCCTCCACTTTCATGACAGCGGAGTAGATATTAATGGGTGTCCCTGTTGGTACTCGAAAAACATATGCAGTTAATATGCAAAATAGTGCTTTACGACTAAACTTACTGCATAATCAATCCCAATTCTAAAAACTTGAGTACCTTTTACTTTAAGTTTTGAAAATTTTCTAAATTTGGAAAATTTTAAAGATTTACAAAGATACCTGAAGTATAATGTGGTTGTTAGATTTTATTTTATCTATCTATTATCTGGTCTTGTTTTTCTTTAGCTTGTTTTTAGGTTTGCGGATCCCATATATTCGTACCACTTATGCGAACTAAATCTAATCCTATAATCCTATCCCTATACATATAGATAGGGATCTTCCAATAATATCATATTTAGCTCTTTTCTCATTGTACATGGTATTGAGCATGTAAGAAAAGAAACATAATATGGTGATGGCGATGAGGCTGCATTTTCCTGAGAATCTTCGATTTGAGTGTTTGCACCAGTAGCTTACAAGATGCAGTAAAGACAAGAATATCTTTAGGAGCGATGAGTTAAAATATATATATACAGAAGTAATGGTGCCTGATATTACTTAATTTGAATCCTTGTCAAAATGCTTGCATGTTTAACTTACAGTTACACTATCACAGATTGACATCAAATACAGAAATGTTGCGCATCTATGTGCAAATGGTTGGGATAAAAAGAGTTTTTGAACTGGGAACAAAAAGTGTTAGCTATATGAAATGGATAGTTGAGATCAGACTGTTTTCCGCCTCCCTCTTTAGAAAGAATTTTAGTATTCAACTTGCGCAAAGTGTCTCTTTGTAAACTTGGCTGCATTTTAACACGTATATTTATGGTTAAGTTCATTTTCCTGTTCCCTAGTTTAGACCACTATTTCAGTTTTCAAACAGCAGGATGTAACTACTAACTAATTAATGTAACACTTTTCACGAAAACATTAAATTTTCTTCAATATGAGGCGAGGTTAGGGGTTGAGGTAAGGTAATTGTAGGGTCTAAGCTCATATTTAGCTAGACAGTTTCAATAACCTAAAGACGAGGATAAAAAGAACTAAGAGCATATCCTATAATTCGTTGCCTGTTGATGCATCAAGAGAAACTTATAAATGCTCATAAAGTTGTCTTAAAGTTGATATCTACATTCAATATGATATTAGCTGCCACTTCAAGATTTCCAATTTCTAGTGTTTTTTGAAAAAAACACACACGAATGATAGGTGTGCATGCTGGGATGTGACTAAAATATGCCTGATGCCAATTAAATCTACTATGTAGTCGATCCTGTACAAACAAAAAGTACTGAAGCTAGCAAAGATACCTCTTAATCCAGAAAATTCTGCACACTAAAGAATGTTTAAATATTAGGAACAACTATAATATTGTCACATGTATAATATGGAGAATCATTTACTACCAACTGTGCAAGGATGTGTTTAACATGCACTTTACTGATAATATTCCTGTTGAGCTATTTCTTGTTCGCTCCAGTACTTCATTAGACACAGCAAAGATCAGAATTTTGTAATGGATGACATACTATATCAAATAACTAACGAATATCTAAAATCTGCTCATGAATCGTCCTTGCTAGTGAACAATGTAAGCAAACATTTATGGTATTTTATTCTCCCAAAGCCCAAGCTGTTATATCAAACAAACACATTGATGCTAAACTGGCAGAGAAAGTATTATCTAATATCCGCCGGTTCTTTCTAGATTGATTACACACAACCAATTCCAAAAGCTGAAGAAGAAACATCACTCCCTAATGGTGATAGTCAAATCGAACAGTCGGATGTGTGGTTGTTGACGGCTATGGAAATTTAGCCGCAGCTACATCTACCGGTGGATTAGTCAACAAGATGGTTGGAAGAATCGGTGATACGCCCATCATTGGAGCAGGAACGTACGCCAATAGTCTTTGCGCCGTCTCTGCTACTGGCAAAGGCGAAGCTATAATTCGTGCTACTGTTGCAAGAGACGTGGCTGCTCTCATGGAGTATAAAGGGCTTTCTCTCAAAGATGCGGCAACTTACGTTATAGAGGAGTGTACGCCTGAGCGGACTGCTGGTCTGATTGCCGTGTCAGCCACAGGGGAAGTTACAATGCCGTTTAATACAGTCGGAATGTTCAGAGCGTGTGCTACTGAAGATGGTGATAGTGAAGTTGCGATATGGCACGACGAACCATGTGATTAGTAAGTGAATTATTATGTCTGTGGAAATTCTGAATTGTTATTGTTTAACAGTGTCTCAGATGTACCAGGTGTTTAAGGTTCTGATAATACTTGGATGTTGGCTGAAATCAAAGGTGTTAATTCACTTTTGCACTGTTGGTCGTGGTTCAGCATTCTTATCTTATGATTTAATTCTCAGAAAAATTATTTCTTGGTGTGAAATTATTTGGAGCTATCACTGTGTTTGTTTGGCAGGCTGGAAACTCTGATAATCAACATTTGACCAAAATTGTTTTTGCTGTTGAATCTAGAAGAGATCCTTTTTCACTAAAAGAAAGGTAGGGTAAGGTCGGGACCGTGGTCGTCCGTCCGTCTCCGGTTTGCCAATGGAAATTGATTTTTTTTTTTGTGTGTGTTTGTTCTTAAAAAAATTAATGTTTCAAACTTGTTATAATTTTAAATTTATGTGATTATTTGAATTTTGCGTTATATTATTAGATGTTTTAAGTTGGTTATTTATATATTTTCATATTTACAATGTATTATATAGTAATTAATGAAATACATTATTATTTATAAAATATAATAAAAACATAATTAGTTATTAAATGGTTTATGGGTCAGACAAAAGGTTGAATCGGTGCTATTAGTTTTGAACTGTGAACACGTAGTATGATCGATTTGCTCGCCAGTCTTAACTTTTAAAAATATTGATCTGGCAATGTATCAAATTAATCTACGTTTTAAAATATTGATCTGAAAATGTTACTAGTTTCTTCTTGGGATAAGGACAAAAATATCCAACAATTTCGGGGAAAAAAGGACACCTCTACGCTCACTATCTTTTTTCTGGATATTTGTATGCTCTCGCGCTTTTTGAATATATTTACACTCCCGTTCCGGATTTTTAGACGTTGTTCAAAGTTGTTTTAAACATGTTTCATCTAATGAAATTTCAATGAAAACATAATTTTTGTCTCCATTAAATAATCAATTCTAATACTCAAAATATTATAAACAATCAAGAAATATACACATAAAACAATATTATTGAAACAAAACACATTGAAAATAATATAGAAACAACACATGAACAGAAAAATACAATTCAATTTTTGATCCAATGCATTAAAAACGTCGATAACAACATGGAAACAACCAAAAAAACAACATAACAACATTGAAAACTATATAGAAACGATATTAAAAAAGATACAGGAATAAAAAGAGCTTAAAAATAGGTAAAAGTTGCATTGAAACATCGAATACAACTTGGAACCAACATAGAAACATCATAACAACATTAAATGAAGTATAGTAACAAACTAGAAACAACATAAACAATATATAAAACAACATATTAACAAAATAGAGCATAAAAAATTGGTAAAAATTGCATCAAAACATCGAAACAATATAGCAACAAATGTGAAACATAACTAACATTGAAAATAACCGAGGAACAAAAAAAATCGAAAAAATATAAAAATATCCAAAAAAAAGTTGGGGCCGGGGAGCGTATTTAGTGTCTTTCTCCAGAATGTTGAGTAATTTTGTCATTAAACCTTTCTTTTTTGGTATTTGACTCTTATATGAAATACAGAATAAATCATTGGATTATTATTATCTCTATCTATTAATACGTACTAGTATTTCATCCATGCAATGCACAGGGTGGGTTGTATCGTTAGATGTAAATTGCATGTATCTAAGAATTATAATGCTAAAAAATAATTGTACAATACAAAGTTAAGACAAATCAAGCTAATTACTATATTCAATATTTATAAATTTCTGAACACTTTCTTATACACAATATCATTCGTCTATTTGTTTTTCGATTTATCATCGCCATAATTTCTTTTAGACTGAGAAATGTTAGCATTTCTTATATTTCCATCGATTATATCACCCTACAATAAGAAAACTTGAAATTTAAAACCCATTTATGCTACAATCAACGTAAGAGTTTTAATGATATAAAAATAAATAAATTGTAGACATCTGCGTTATGAAATAGACACTCGAGATTGTTCACACTGTTTTAATCATTGTTTGGTGGATTCTGGCACCATTTCTTCTAAATGGAAGAAAAGAAAAATTGACAGGAAATTTTACTGAGATAGGTTTTCGAAATGCAGAGAAATTTCGTCGTAAGAATGAGTGCATTGAGAATCTACATTTATTCTTCTCAAAAAAATAAAAAAAAACAATCTATATTTATAGGTGAATTAATAAGTATATTTGAGGAAATATTTTAATATAATTTTTGCTAGGTGAATCTATATTTTCGTGGTAAGACCCTTCTCGCCAGGAGGGTGATCGATCGCGCCCTCATCGCTAGGAGGGTGATACGTATCCGCACTCCAGTGACAGTGCTGGTGTTGTCCCGGCCCCTCGTGTTCTTTCAGGCCCTCTGGAAGGGAAGAGGCCGATGATGGAGCCTGGGGTTGCTGCTTCTAAGATTGTTGGTTTGGTCCCCGGGCTATCTTCTTCAGTGGAGTGAACCCTCGCGAGGGGATCCAGTCACATTGGGACTATGCTGATTCTGGCTTGGGCTATGCCAGTACCCGAGGAGCTTTGTCGGCCGATGACTAGTCCCGCCTTGGGTCTTTGTCCTTCAAGGACATCGAGACTCACCTTTGCGGGGATGTTGCTCGGGTAAGATTCCATAGTTTCTTCGTATTTCCATTCTTCCTAGCTTTATCTTTAGTATCAAGAGATCTACAATTGTTATTACTCTACTGTTTATTTATCATCCGGGAGGGGGAATAGACTAACTTAGGAATTGAACCCATAGAATTGCATGAATTGGTTTTTAAAACTTTACTTGCATTTAATATTGAAGAAACATGTTAAGATTATATGCCTAAGGTTGCTCCTATAGATGTTGAAAATACTTGTGGGGTTCGCAAATTTATTTTTTTTTCTTTTATTTTCGATTTTTAGTTAAGAAAACTTGATATTCGGTCGCTTCAATAAAATTGGAATACGATGTTATTATAGCCTAAGTGTTTCGAATATCAATCCTTGAAGAATACGACTGTAGGTCCCAATGGGTGTAAGTAAGGTTTAGAAGGAGGGGTTGAATAAACCTTACCAACTTTTCGATTTTAGTCCTTTTAAAATATTACAGAGTTAATAGTCTCTGGTCCTCCGGATATCACATTAATGACTCCGGCAACATGATTCTTGTGCTTCTTCTCCCTGTGTCGATATGAGCATCGCTGGTCTTGTGGAGGTTCCTCTTCATGCGGTCTTAGATCTCAGCAAACTTTGCTTTGATCCACATAGTCCTTGAGGCGACCTTTCTGGATGAGTCGCTCTATCTCCTTCTTCAGCATGAAACAATCTTTAGATGTATGCCCCATGTCTCTGTGATATTGACTGTATAAATTGGAACGTGTCCGTGAAGGGTTGTTCCTTAATGGCTGTGGGGGAACGATGACCCCTTTCTTCTAGGCGGCTATTAGCACCTTCACTATCGGAGCGTTGAGAGGTGTATAGTTTTTCCCATTATCCTTCCTTGGACCTTTCCGCGACTGGTTCTTATCTTCTTCCTGGGTCTTGCGCTTGATTCCGGTTCAGGCTTGGTGGACTCATCCACTCTAATATGCTTCTCTGCTCGGCTCAATAGCTCCTCCATGTTGGATGGAGGTTTCCCTGCTAGAGATATCTTCAGACGTTGTTGGCATAGGTTCTGCTGCAATATTCCAGTCAAGGTCTCATGTTGGACGCTGGCGACTTCATTGACAGCTTCCACGAACTGTTTCATAAATTCCCGCAATGTTTCTCATTCCTTCTACTTCACCTAAAAGAGGTGAGCTATAGTCTTGGGACACCTTCTGTTGATGGAGAACTGCTGCATAGAGGATTCGATGAGCTTATCAATCCCAGAGATAGATCGTACCGAGAGCTGATTGAACCACACCAGCGCCTTCTTTGTCAGCGTAGTGAGAACACCTTGCAGTAGGAGGTATCCGTCATGTCATAGAGATCTGTTTTGGCGTAGAACTTTTCCAAGTGTTTTTGCGGGTCTCCAGTTCCATCACACCCCGGTATGTTGGAGGTCTTGATTTCTGATGGCAGTGGTTTAGATAAAATCATAAGGGCCAAAGGGTCCTCTCAATGTTTTTAAATCCGGATAGGACATTGAACCAAATTAATAATCGGGCCATTGGGTCACTGGTTCAACCATTCTAAAAAAACCGATTGACCTATATACATACACATACATGTATAAATATAAAAGATAAATACAAGTACAAATTAAATATAAAAAATAATAACTACAAATAAAAATTAAAAAAATTAATAAATTATAATATCCAAATATATGTATAAATTGAATATAAAGAACAATTTTATATAAATTTAATAAATACTTTTCCGTTCAAGTTTTATAATAAAAAAAGAAAATATTACTTAAAAAATTGAACCGGGTTAATCGGGTCACTGGTTTCTGGGTTTTATACCAGGTTTGACCGGGTGACAATGGTTTTTTAGCCACCAGTTTTAATATAGAATTGGATTGGCCATGTGATCGGTTCCCGATTAAACCGGTCGAACCGGCGGGTCCGGTCCGGGTTTCAAAACACTAGCTCCTCTTCATCAATGTCGTGGCCTGCGAGTTGGCTAGGCTAGGTTGTATTGCTTGAGATTCTTCAATAGGTGACGACTCTTCACGATTCCTATTTTCGTCGCGACCTTCCTCTCTCATCTTGATTGTCCTGGTCAGGATCTTCAGCAGCGAGCAGAGCTCACAGTGGTCTTCCTGTAACATCTGCTGCGACTTGATGTCTTAAAGTGTTCCGGGCAGCTTCATCTAAGAGATCCTGGAGGGCTTCCCGGGACAGAGGAATTTCTTCAACAGGTGGAGCCCACCCAAGAGGAGGGGGCGGCGCCCCTCTTGCAAATGGAGGAGGGGGCGGCACTCCTCCAGGAGGAGGAGGGCTGGCTCCCCGTCTTTTGGGCAGTCATTCTTCTTGCTGGTCTTTGGCGCCCCAACCTGTAGCTTGAGATCTGACGTCATGTGCTTGCGATCGCGTTTGAATTTTCGTGTACTTTGGTTGTTTCCACAGACTGTGCCTAAATGATGTTATTTTTTAAGACGGATCACTCAAGTTAACTGGGTTGACCAAAGTTCTCTTTCCGAGAGGGAAGCCTTCACGCTAGTCCTCTCCCCGAGGAGGAAGCCTTCTCTTCTTACTTTTCCCGAAGAGGAAGTCTTCTCGTCTTCTTCTCCTTGAGTTGGAAAATCCTTTGATGGAACTTTCATGCACACACGTGCAAACGTTATAGGGCCCTGGGGATTGTCCCAGGGATGCCCCTCCGACGCTCAAGTCAGCACGGTGAACGAGAGAAATAACAATAATAAATACTGTAAAAATAATGCGTAAAAGAATAATGAATTAATTAACTTACAGATAATAGGATGGATCTTTTTATACTTGGGAGATGGGCCCCGTGGGCAGTGTAGGAGAGTTTGGCCTATGGGCCAATTGATGTAGGAGAAAATGGTCGTTGGGCCAAACTCGGACTCCTTTGGGCTGGTTTAATCATTAAAAGCCCATTGAGAAATTAATATTAAATAAACATATATAAAATGAATTATATAATTAAATTATTAAATACCATTTTTGTCCCCAACACGTGCCAAAGAAATTATTTCGCTTTTGTTACGTATCATTGTGTAATAGCTTTTGAATCTTTTGAACAAAATATCACACATGGGACAAATTTATTAACTGAAAATAAAAGTCACCTACTGGAGATAAATAGAATCCATCTATTAGGGACAAGTAGCATCTATTGGGGATAAATTTATTCATGGAAAAAGACTAAAAGCATTAAAAAGTACTTCCAGTGTCATCCTCGAGAAATAAAAAGAGGAAGAAGGTGATATATTAATTTTGAAGAATCATTTTTCTTACTCAAAAATTCAGTTATACTTACCAAACAAAATATCTGATTTTTGAAAATCAAATTCTCAATTTAAATAATTTTTATTATAATCACACAAAAACTTGTATGAGACCGTTTCACGGGTCTAAATCCGTGAGACGGAGCCCCAAGTGGTCCCCATACTCCCTATTTTCTGGTCTACCTATTTTTTCTCTCTCCTCTTACTGGTCCCCCTTCTCCTCCTCCTCCTCTATCTCTATCTCACACGTGTTTTTTAATTTCCTATTTCCCTTTCTCTTTCCTCTCATTGGTCCTCCCTCCTCTATCTCTCACTTCTTCTTCCATAGTCCCATTCTCTCTCTTTCTCCTCTCATTAGTCCTCCCTCTCTCTTCACTTAGTCTCCCCTCTCTATCTCTATACACACATGTTTTACATATAAAAATCTCACAAATTCCAAATTCTTCAAAAAACAAATCCAAAATAATACTTTAAAAACATATACTTTTCAAGATATAATTGATACTTTTTTTTAAAAGACAATACTTTTTTTAATAACAAAGAATATTTATTTGAATAATAATTGATACCTTTTTAATACAAAATGATACCTTTTTAACAAAAAGTTATACTTTTTTAATAAAAAAGTGATACTTTTTCTATACAAATTGATACGTTGTTTTATAAAAAATAATATTTTTTAATAAAAAGTGATATTTTTTTTTTAATAAAAAGCGATACTTTTTAATAAAGATTGATACTTTTTTTATAAGACTACTTTTTTCATGAGAAGTGTTATTGTTTTTAATAAAAAGTGATACTTTTTTCCATAAGAAGTGATACTTTATTTTAATAAAAAGTGATACTTTCGAGTCTAATGTGATACTTTTTTCATAAAAAATGATATTATATTTTCTCCATGGTTTTCCTTTGTTTGATACGCGTAGCTAGATGGATGATAGACGTGAGGGAAGAGAGACAGACAGAGAGAGAGAGAGGGAGAGAAAGAGAGGATACCATAGGAGAGTGGGATGTGAGAAGAGAGAAAAATGGAGGACTATGAGATGAGTGGGATGTGAGAAGAGATAGTGGGGACACGTAAGTATATATAGAGAGAGACGGAGCATGTGAATTTTAGGTAATGAGGCTCCGTCTCATGGAACTAGATCCGTGAGACGGTCTCACAAGAGACCTCCCCTTACAAATAAATATAGTTGCCCCGTGATAAGGCACAATCCAACTAATAATGGCCCAATGAAAGCCCATTACAGTATTTCTTTTGATTAGGCCTAACACACCTAACGGGTCCATACACCGCAAAAAATCGATCATAACTCACTATTGATGCCTATAAATACCCTGCCAAATCTCATTATAAAGATATGCAATGCTTACTGATTCTAGTCTTGTGCATTTAGTTATTCGTTGTCTCTCTGAGTCTGACTTGAGCATCAATTATTCGTTGGGAGAATCCTTGCAACGTAACAACATGTTGTATTAAAGGTAGTAACCCAGCTCAACTGTTGACATCTGTTTTAGGGACTTGAATAGGAAAATGATTCCATATTATTTTTTGCGCAGTCTGTGGGAAAATACTACTTGCACGTTGAGGATGCATATCAAATCCATAGAAGCTCGAAAATCTAATGTGCAAGATGCATCTTAGCAATGTGATCCACCTCTATCTCACCCAACTAATCCAAACCAACCAAAAGTTATCTAAATTTCTCATGAAGCATTGAGATCTATGATGGAGGACATTGCTACAAGGGTTGCTAATCAAGCAGTAACATAATATATCTAGAGCCAATAAAGAAAAAAACCCTTTTGTCCTCTCGTCGGGCGGCTCGCTCTAACTTTTCGTGGTAACAACATCGTGGCATGAAGAGAAATGGCGAAGAGTAGATGACGTCAATAGTCAAGCTCCATCACAGTATACCAGACCAAGGAGAGGTGGCAATAGGGATGATGTTGGTAGTTGAACCTCATCTCTACTTCACAACACCTAGCGTAAAAAGAGAAAATTGAAAGACACATGCACTAAAGAAAAATCTCACATTAGATGTACAAGTAAATGTGATGGACCACCTCCCACTTGCTATTCTACCATCAAAGTAAAGTCCTTTCACGATTGTCATTTTGGCCAAATTGTTTTTAGTTGGGGTCAAGGTTACGAATCTCGAGAAGTTTGATGGGGCTGGAGACTCACAAGAACAACTTGATAAATTTTACGGAAGGTAGACCTCTATGAATTGAGCGATACCACATTCTGCAAAGTATGTCGCACCACATTTACCAAGCACGCTCTCACATGGTTCAACCAACTACCTATTAGTATTGATGTTAAACGGATTGGCCCTAGCGATTTTGGGTCAATCCTAGTAGGCTTAGAGCTAAACGGGCTTCAAATACCAATATAAAATGAAATTCTTAACAAAAAAGTACGAAATGTAAAAATTCATACTAACAATACAAACATAAAAGACTTTAAAACATAATTATGGCACACTGAATTAATAAAATCCATTTTATTGTCGAACAATTAATGATTCTTATTTAGTATAGTTGTTGATTATCACACAAAATAAAAAAGAATTACCTTTTATGCTTTTTGAGTTGGGGTTTGACAGAGAAAATGAGTATGGAATAAATGAACTAGCACAATATTGTGACGACAAATTATAATAGGTTTTAGAAATGAATTTTACTTTATGTTTGGGTTTGAATGTTTTAGCTTCACTAAAAATTAACGCTTGTTAATATCTTTATTGAGACCTTAATGACCATGTATCATCGAGTAAACGTAGTTTGGTTGGCATAAATACTTTTTTTTTTTGCATACACACTCATTCATATATTTAAAGAAAGATTGCAAGGATTAGTAAGGAATCAAATCCTTCCTATTTGGACTTTAGTGACCTCACAATATTTTTGATTTTATAGAAGGAAAACAAATAAAATACCATGAGAATACATTTGATTGAATAACTCTAAATGAATTTAAGACAAGAAAGTGCATGACAAAATTGATCTTTTTTATATGGTATATATTTATTTAATGACAGAATGGCTTTTCGTCTTTAAAATATTCGTCATAAGTGCATTGCTAAATCGTCCCAAATTATGGGCCAGAATTTGTTGCTTTATTTACATACGAATTTATTGATGGATGTTATTCTGTCACAAATATGTCGTTGTTATGTCGTCACTAAGGTTGTAATAATATTAAACTTATTAATCCTTCACAAATTCATCCTTAGTCTATTACTATTTAGCTATGACTCCCGTCTTTCACTAGTATCTGTAGCTATTTATCGATTTTCATGGAGTGGCATGTAATTGTGTATATTCAAATTAAACATGACAATTTATTAGGGTGATTCGAAAGTGGTGTGTATAAATAATGGTAATATATATAAAATGATAGTGACAATATCCATTTTGCATAACTAATTTTAATATAATATTTTATTAAGAAAATTTATTAAGAAAATTTGTAGGTTTTAGGTCCCATCTGAATGGTACAGTAATAGAATAAGTCTGCAATTGTAGGAATACAACATAATTTGAATTGAAAGGATGACAATGTATATGGAAATAGGTTTAAGAGATATTTTGTGGGAAAATACGAAGTTAAAATATATACTTTCATTGAAAATAAGTGATGTATGGTTATGTTTCCAAACCCAAATTTCTCTGTTTTAACTATTCATAAAATGAGATTATATTTGTTTATAAATTTTTCATTGGAAATCATTATTTTCACTTTCTATTTTTCATATAAAACATCTCAAACCTACAATCTTAATTCTCAACTCTATACACTAACTTTGATTCAAAAAAAAAAAAACCCATACACTAACTTGCGTCACTTGTGAATCACTATTTTCATGATTTCATACAATATATACATATGGATCCACCATTACCAACTTTATCTACTTAATATATTAATATTTTTAAATTATATCTATCATATAAGACCAACCATCTACAATCTTACAAATATAATATTATATAGGGAGAGGATCATGTGAGACCATAGCTCTAGGTGAGACAGTGCAGACTCATCTCAACTATCTCCCTATATACATCAAATGCTAGGATTAATATATGATAATAATATATTAACCAATTAATTAAGTCCCAGTAAGAAAAAAATTGTCAAACAAAAATATGTGGGGACAGTAAATTAAGGAATCAGTTATATATATATATATATATATAGAGAGAGAGAGAGAGAGAGAGAGAGAGAGAGAGTCACGCTCATTAACATGTGGGGACTATGTATGTGCTCTGCAATGATTCTACTGCATATTTAACATATATGTACTGATATTTAACACTATTATACTGCATGTTTAACATATATGTATTGAAATTGCCAAAAAAAATGTGGGGACCGTGGATTAAGGAATCACTTATAGAGAGAGAATCACCCTCATTAACATGTGGAGACCGTGTATGTGTTCTACGATGATTACACTGCATATTTAACATATATGTACTGCATATTTAATACTATTTGTAGGTCCCAAGGGGTGTAAGTGTAAGGTTTAGAAGGGGGGGGGTTGAATAAACCTTACCAAATTTTCGATTTAGTCCTTTAAATATACGAGTTGATTCTACACAAGTGTGTCTAGATGGACAATCGATTTAGTCAATCAAGAGAGTTAGTCTCTCAACGACTCGGATGAGCATGTTGATGGAATAACTCACTGTTGATTCTAAATTAACTCAACTGTGGTTTTGTTTACGGAAGACTTAACACCCTTAAGCTTGATTAAGCAAGATTTTAAAGCTTGATTTAGTACTTATAAATTATCAAGTGGATAGCAGTTTATCGTGAGATATAAGCGATTAAAATGCAAGAATTAAAGTCTTTGAAAAGTAAATGACACAATAAAGTTTTTATAGAGGTTCGAAGATGGGGTAATTCTTCTACTCCTCTCTTCTCCAACTCCCGGAGGAATCCACTAGGTAATGATCATATACAAAGTGGTAACATCCGGATACAAGTCTTGATCACACAAATGACTTGATCCTTTGGGACTCGATCTGAGACGCCTTGATCACTCACCGGCTTCTCGTGCGACTCGGCTTCTTCACAGGACAACCGCGCTACTCTACGCTCACTTGCTCAAACTCTTTGGATTTGATCACGAAGCCCTCCAAAAGCTTGAGACTTGGTTCGACCTTGAACCTTCCTACAATCCTTCGTGGAATGTAGACCCTTTTCTTCAAAAGTTTCCTCTTCAACCGATTGAAGTTCTCTTTCCTTCACGGTAGGTGTTGGATTGATGTACTTATTAATGTAGGCTTGAGGATTAATCTTGAATGATTTGAGAGTATTTCTGGTTGTACTTTTATTGATTTCTTGAATGTTCGTGGTTCGAGTAACCTTCTCTCGAGTCATTCCTCTGCTTTATATAGTGATCTTTCAAAAATTTGCCCGTTGAAGAGATAGGCTTATTTTTGAAAGTCACTTGCGTCGTTGGCTTATCTTGTTGCGATCCTTGGAATTGCCATTTCCTCGTATGAATTGTTCTTTCACCTTTTTCGAGTTCGACACGGTGTAGTGCTTCCCATTGTTCATTCCTTTTGCACGCTTACGGGACTGAGCACTCCAAGAAAGGTGGTATGGAGATATTACTTGTTTAAGTAAATCTCTTGATTTACAACGGATCTTTTCTGATTATCTCGACTTGACCGCATTTCCTTGCTTTCCCCAGGTGACTTAGAGTCGACTTCCAATCATGGATGACTCTTCATCACTTCAACTTGAGACTTGGCTTTTCTTGAGTTAACTTGATGATGCTCCACTCGGCTACATCTCACCGCTTTCTTCAAGAGAGTTCCGTCTACTCTTCTTTGCCATATTCAAATGTTTTTCACAAAGAAAGTCTTCCTTCCGGTCTTGGTTGTCTTCTTGCATGTTAGGGCGTAGTGACTTAACTCGGCTTGGCCAACTCTAATTGTTACAATACATTTCTGACAGAATTGGGGTGCCAACTTTCTATTCTAAGTTTTACATGGCATTCATCAAAATCTAAACAATAAAATTCCTAACAATTTCCCCCTTTTTGATGATGCCAAAACTTAAATCATTCAAAAATGCAAACAAAGAAAGATACATCTGAGATAGTGTATTGACATAGAATGTATCGCGAGAATCAATTCTTTTATTGATCATATCATTCTTGTTCCTTAACACAATCAATTTACAAGGTGTATCGAGCACATAATTGTCTTCACAAAAAAATAAAGAATTTATAGCTTTATTACGTAAGACTTACATTGTATGTATTTACATAATAAAATACACGGGGTTGAGCAAACACTTCATCTCCTTCATTGTCTCCTTCTTTCATCTTGTTCAAAGATCTTCTTCTCTTTCTTCTCTTTTTCTCGTAAGTCACCGCCTTCTTTTTCTTTTCATATGCCTTCCTGGCAGCCTTCATCTTTTCTTATTCTTTCATGTCTCTCCTCCCATAGCTGAGTTTGTCTCTTGTTTTCTTCTTATATTCTTTTTGCGTACTCGGCGTTAGTTTTAGCCACTTTCAAATTTGCCACTTGGTCAAGCCCGCCCAAGAGATCCATCCTTTCTTTCCTGGATCTACGTATTCAATATTCTTGGGCGGAGGCCTGGGTCCAAGCTTCTTCCTCCACTCATCGCTTCTTCCTCTACCTGGGGCGTATCTTTGTCTTCTCTTTTCCAACGAGTGACCAGCCAGAGTGATGCCGGTTGTCTCTGTCGTCGCTTCTTCACATAACGTGAGACCCTTTTCCCAAGATACAAGTCCCAGCTTGAGCCATAGACATATTTGCAAAGTATCCCCAGATTCAAGCGTTTTAAATTCATCGACCGATCGTGGCTCTGTCCCGACATCCGAGATGGCATAAGTGTCTCTGTCTCTTTGGAATGCCTCCATGTTCTTTCAAGATGTTCATAACCCCGACATCCATTCTTCCTTCCACTTCCTTCATCCCTGCTTCAATTGTTTTTCTCTTATCGGCCATGGATATAGAGTGTTGGAGTGGCGAGTCACAAGGAGTTTGCTTTGCTTATAATATCACCGTGATAGGACCTTGTTGAGGGTTTGTGCAATCATCAAGGTCATATCTTTTGATCCTTCCCCCTCAATGATTTTCCTTTCTTCTGTTTTTAACACTTCCTCACCGATTTTCCCTTGGCACCGCTCCTTCCTTTTCCACTTCGAGATCCCCTCAAGCTTTTAGGTATTCCTCTTCCCCTTTTTGGCATCATCAAAGGAGAGAGGAACGCCTGGAAATAGACTTGCAAGCGGAAGTCAAGCCTGATAGTTGAGTTTTGTCTCGAGTCTGCTGCAGTATGCGGCCAAATTGTCACCGAAGTAGCGTTGGACTCTATTGAAATCGGCTTCATCTCGGCCATGAGAAGGCTGAATTTTGTATTCATGGTCTCTTCCAAACGCTCGTAGATCACTCTTGTTTTGCTCACGCAGAGCTTGACCTCGGCAATGTGAGCTTCATGCATGTGCTCAATATGCTCTCTCGACTTCGTTTTGCATCGGCATTTTTAGCTCTCCACACAGCGACTTGTTGAACAATGTCCTGAAGTATCTCACTTTCCACACGCATTGTTTCTTCTCTTTTGCCACCATTCCTTATCCGAATCATGCCTCTTAAATCACCGTAAAGGTGGCATCTCTGTTGTCGATCGCATGTCCAAAGAGGCTGATGCCTCTCCATCCGTTCAACCTCGAAAATAGTGCCTTGAACACTTCTCGAACTTGGTGATTCTTCATTGCGGTGATGGCCATGCAAAGATCAAAATCATAATCACCGGAACAATGGTGTCGAAGGAAGAACAGGAGCTGGTTTGTGATAGCGTGCTTGTTCGTTTTCCTCGACTCTTCGTGGAGTTACGTATCTCCAGTGAAAAAGGGAAAGATTCTACAAAGGATTCATCACCGCCAACCGGGATCTGCTTCGATGATGAGCGGTGCGCGTGAAGTTCTTTTGGGAATCGATCTTGTTGCAACTTGAGGAGCTGCGCGCGGTCTCTTGTTCACCGGGTTTTGTTGTGAAGTAGACTAGAACTTGCGAGCCTCAATTTGTCTTAACGGCCGTTGGTCTCGGTGATTTTTCCATTTGATGGACTGTCCTCGGCCTTATCGGCGTCATCGGACGATGATGAGATTTCCATTGGTGGATCATCATCAAAGTTAAAAGTTTGACGAGTAGTCTTGGGATCGACTTGCTCGTGCTTGGAACATCCGCATGGTGAGTCTTTTGGATTTGTCATGGGGATGACTCGGCTTCTTTTCTTCGCCTTGATCCCGGAAAAGTGACATCGGGGTTGTCCGGGAATCATGAAGTGCGCTTATCTCCTTCTCGAGATGGGTCGATGATGGCGGGAGGGATGTTCTCTACATCGCTTGTTTACCCCGGAAGTCTCAACCTCCCGTGGGCCTTCATTACCTCCGGCTCTCTCTTTATGCGAGGCATTTGTCCTCCCTTTCGGCGATGTCACCGTCTTAGGGTCTTCTACGGTGGCATCCATTGGAGTCTCAACCCCATGGATTGCAAGTTCATCGCCAGTGTTAACTCCCGGGGCGTTCCATCTCAGTGCCTCGATTGCATCGCGGCGTCATTAACTGCGAGAAGAGCGATTGGCATCTCACCGAGACAGTCTCAATCGTTTGAGCTTCGTTGATGGCAACTTGTTGTTCTTCTTGTGTTTGTATTTTCTCTACTTCGCCTCCTTGATTCGTTGTGGAGTCATCTGCGACATCCTCCGACCTTTGCTGCGGTGGAGGAGGAGTTTCCCCTCACTCGGTGGCGCACCGGTGAGTGACTTGAATGGGGTTACTCGTCTCCAAACTCCCGGCTGTTTCGATTGATTATTCAGTAGTTGGGGCGGTGGTAGCACACCTTCAATAGGGGTTGGCTCGATGGGGTCCCCACTATCCCGTTCATCGCCAACTCCTTATTGCCTTTTTTCTCGAGTGAGTTTGGGGAAGTGGTAGCGGCAACAACAACTGGTATTTGCTTGAACCACTCCCATTGGATCGATTTCGGTGTGTTCGGAGGACTCTCCTGGTCCCTACATTAGTCTTTGCTCGTGAAGGATTCTTGATTCGTGCGATGCTTGCTTTGCATTTGCAACTCTTCGTGATGCGGCATTCTCTGGATGCTCATCAGCTGTCAGAGAAGACATCAAGGAGAGGATGTGTGTGTTACGTAGTGCGGGAGATAGGGCGGTCTTGCCTTCTCACGTGCCTCGGCTTCCTCGGCTTGCTTTTCTCTCTCCTTTTCCTTGTAGATCTGCGGGATGTGTCGTGCGATTGTCTTCATCCATCTTTGGGAAATGCGAGTGGTCGATCGAGGAAGCTCAACGATTTCTCTTCTTCTATGAACTCGGTAGTTGGAATTGTTCCTTGACTTACTCAACTTCCATTTCCTCCACTCACGCAGGCGATTTTGGATGTCCGGATAAGGTGGAGATAGGATCATTACATCACTATCCGCTCTAGCGAGTTCGTCTTGTGCTTGGTGTGTGAACTACAAATTGTGTCTTGAGTTGCCTCTGTGATCGCCTTGGCGGACTTGGCTGTTTCATCAACTACATTTGGAGACTCCACTTCTCCGGTAGTCTCCGTGTCTGTTCTAGCCGAGTGTGGTGACTCGGTTGGTTTCTCAAGCTCGGAGCGCTTGATAATGCGTCTCCGTCTCCTAGTTTGTACCGCAGGGGATTTACGTTCGAGAGACGGTGTCCTCTCGAGTCTTGGGCGGCTGGGGGCGTCTTTGTGTCTTTTTCGAGGAGGAGCGGGCCGTCGTGGCTTCTCGGTTCTCCTCTTTTGACGATCGGAGAAGGTATTTGTGAGTCCTTCTCGACCATTGCTGCTAGCTGACGGCGGGAGACACACGGCTCTTTGGGCGGTGACTCTCTGCGCTGCGAGGGGGAGCATGTTTGTTTTTCTTTCTTTGCGGGGCGCGTTCTCTTAGTAGGCTGCTTTGGGCGGCTCTCTTCTTGGTGGAGAGGAAAGCATTTGTATCTTGAGGTCACCGATTCCCCCTCACCGTGTCGCTCTCTTGGCGTAAGCTCTCTTCAGCGCGCTGAGAGGGTTTGCTCTGAACATCCTCTTGTTAACATGGAATGCCTTCCCATGTCTAAGAGGACTCCTTTCACCTCCGTTAGCCGCCAATAACTAGGCCATATCCTGGGATCCTCCAAATGTGCCATCTTCTTTGAAGGATTTGTTCCCACGTTAAGCGAGTCTGCTGTAGACAAACTCGGCCGTTTATCTTCTTTTCTTCGATGATTGCGGCCATTACAATCGGCTTTGCCTTTGATTGGTTGGTCAAAGTCAAAAACTTGATGTCGATACATTTGGCAACTATGTCCAACGACTTGTGATAATCCTCCTTCGATCTCTTGTTTGTTTGTATACACTATTTTATCGGCAAAAGTCGAGGCTTGCTATTTCTTTCCAAGCATCGGCCAGGTTTACATCGGCCGTTAATCTCTCGATGCTCCTTCCTGGCAGTAGTGAGCGGTGGTCGGCCAAATCCTTGGCGAGAGATAGTCATTGCTTTCCGTGAGCAGATGACTTGATTCCTTCATCGTGAATCTCGGCATTCACGTAGAATTGTGCGACCTCCTCCACATAGGTCATCGGATATTCTAACGTTAGAAATGGTTTTAGCCAGTCGTTTCCAACTTTTCAGCGATTTTCTTTACTAGGGTGTCGTCGGACCCCTGCTTCACCATTCGTCGAAATCCACCGTCGAACCGTGTGGATTTGCTTTCCTAACTTGGTAAAGTCATAAGTTGGTGCCATTTTTCAGGATTATATCAAGGAAAAACTTGGAGATTGACTTGGAGATAGATAGGGCTTGAGTATTTTGCTTTTGCTTTTGAGAGAAAGAGATGAACAGTTTTAGAAGTGTGAGAGAGAAAGGAATGAAAATGGTTTAAATATGGTTTATGAAAGGACGTGCGAGTGATTTTTGAAATGTGATCGAAATCAACGGCTTGGATTTTGCACGCCTATTGAGCATTTAATGTCTCGTATTTAATGCGGCAACATTTATATCCAATCATAAGCTTGGTGTGCGCTTTATGTCTGTACACATCATCATTATCTTTGACGTATTCCTTAAAACATTCCCGCTTAGTTAAAACGATTTGCGTTTTTGTCACTTTGCTCATAAGTTATTCACTTATCCCTTGGCTGATTTAACTCTACTTCTCACGATTCTCTTAGTAACTCAAATATCACCGACTCGGTGTATTTCTTTTCGTCTGGTGATTCTTGGTGATTTCTATTTTCACTCTTTTTCACCCCTTTTACTGTTCCATTTCTTTTCTTTGATTCTTACGTGTCTCGGCTTAGTTCAATTAACCCCAACTCATGTTTGAGTTCTTCAAATCTTGACTCACATAATGGTTTTGTGAAGATGTCGGCTAGTTGTTTATCGGTTGAGATATATTCCAGGATGATGTCCTTCCTTTCAACATGATCTCTTATGAAGTGATATCGACATCAATATGCTTTGTTCTTGAATGCAACACGAGGATTTTGAGTGATTGCAATTGCACTTGTGTTATCACACATGATTGGAATTTCTTTTTCCTCAACTTCGTAGTCTCTCATTCTTTGTCTCATCCATAGGACTTGGGCACAACAAATTGCCCCCGCAGCCTGACTATGTATTCTCGCTCACCAGTAGAGGTGGCTATTGAGTTTTGCTTCTTACTAAACCAGAAATTAGCTGTTTCCTAGCATTTGACATGTGCCTGAAGTGCTCTTCTGTCCACTCTGCATCCAAAGATAGTCGAATCTGAATAGCCAATTAGCTTGAATCCACCTTCCTTTGGATACCATAGCTCTTCTTGGCTTCCTTTCAAGTATCTCAATATTCTCTTAGCCGTTTCTTTGTCATATGGCTCTCTTTTGGAGCAGATTGAAATCTTGCACATACACCTACAACAAAGGTGATGTCGGCACGCTTCTTTGTGAGATAGAGCGATGATCCAATAAGTGCTCAGTATCTTGTTTGATCTCTGAGGCTTGCCATCTGCATCCATGTCCATTTTGACGATGTGTTCATTGGTATTTTTACTGAGAAGACTTCTCCTCCATACCAAACTTCTTCATTAAATCTCGGTGTATTTTGTTTGACTTATGAAGGTTCCATCCTCACATTTGTTTCACTTGGAGTCCAGGAAGAATGTCGGCTCTCCCATCATTCTCATTTCAAATTTACTTTGCATGAGGTTTGAAAATTTTTCACACATGACTCTTTGTTAGTGGATCCAAAAATGATGTCATCCACATATATTTGAACAAGCGATACTCTTCTTGTCTTGAATTACGAAAAGTGTTCTATCTACTTTTCCTTTTGTGAATCCATTTTCGATTAGGAATTGTGACGGTGTCATACCATGCTCTGGGTGCCTGTTTCAATCCATACAGGGGCTTTCTTGAGTTTGTATACCTTGTCTCCAAGAGTCTTCTCGCTCAAATCCTGGAGGTTGTTCAACATACACTTCTTCTTCCAATAAACCATTTAGGAATGCACTTTTTACATCCATCGATATACAATGAAAATCTTGTGAGTGCATAGGCAAGAAACATCCTTATAGCTTCCAATCTTGCTACGAGGGCAAATGTTTCATCAAAATCTATCCCTTCTTCTTGGCAATATCCTTTGGCTACTAGTCTTGCTTTGTTTCTTACCACGTAACCTTCGTCGTTCATCTTATTTACGAATATCCATTTGGTGCCAATAACATTTTGATGTATGGGTCTTTGCACTAATTCCCACACTTTATTTCTTTCAAACTGATTGACTCTTCTTGCATAGCTTGAATCCAATGTGTGTCATCCAATGCTTGTGACACATCTTTTGGCTCTATTTGCGAGATGAAGCATGTGAACATAACTTCTTGTTGAGTTCGGATCTTGTTTTGACACCTTCTCTTATATCTACAATGACAAGTTACGTGGATGATCTTGCGACCATCTTACATCGGGTTGGAGTAAGTTAGCTAGATTGATCGACTTGCGGTTGTTCTTTGTGGGTCGCTCTCTCGTAATCTCTTAGGCTGCAAATTTTCCAAATTGTTTTTGAGATTCACTATATCTCATCTTCTTACGAATTGATAATTCCCGGCTTGACTTCAAAGATAGGGACTCTTACGTATGGTTGGATGATTGACTTATCGGTGACTCTTCAATGTCTTCTCCATTTGCATTTGGCTCATCGAATACTACATGAATGGATTCCTCTTGTAACCATTGTTCTTTTGTTGAGTATCTGTAGGCTTTGCTTTCGGTGAGTATCTGAAGATACCCTCATCGACTTTAGCATCAAAAGCCTTTAGGTTGTCTTTGCCATTGTTGTGGATGAAGCATTTACATCCAAATATTCTCAAAATATGCAACACTTGGTTTTCTTCCATCCAGGATCTCATAGGAGTCTTTGTCACCGTCTTTTATCATACATCTGTTTTGGGTGTAGCAAGTTGTGTTGATTGCTTGACCCAAAATCTTTTTGTAACCTGCTTGACTAACATGGTCCTTCTTTGCTTCTTTGAGGGTTAATTCCTTCTTTCGCAACTCCATTCTGCTTTGTGGAGTCCTTGCTGCGATAGTTCATGACCAATACCATTCTCAATCTGATCTTGAGTTATTATTCCATTGACAAACTCGATTCCTCTATCCGATCTTATTTTGATAATGGTTTGACTCTTCTCATTTTGAATCCTCTTCATCACCGTGGTAGTTTTTGTAGAGTTTCTTTCTTCTTGCACATGAATATTGTCCATGTATATCTTGAGTAGTCATCTACTACCACCAAGGTGTATTTCTTTCCACTTATCTTTGGCTGGTTCCACTTTGGGCCAAATAGATCCATATGAAGTAGATGCAATATCCTTATTGAAGATGGGCATGTCTTTTCTTTGAATGACGACTTGATTTGCTTTCCTTCCGACATGCATCACATATACTCT
The DNA here is from genome assembly GCA_016081115.2 of Rehmannia glutinosa. Lineage (NCBI taxonomy): Eukaryota > Viridiplantae > Streptophyta > Magnoliopsida > Lamiales > Orobanchaceae > Rehmannia > Rehmannia glutinosa. Next base: position 62,626,316 of record CM071930.1, on the reverse strand, counting down.
CCTTCTTGTATCTTTGAGTCTGAAGTCCTTCTACAAGATGACTTCTTGCCACTTTGTTAATTGTTTTGAAATTCGGGTGACTCGACTTTTTGTGCCACGACCAACTTGATTCAAATTTGTGTTCTTTGCTAGTAGACAGTCTTTGGGTGTTGCGGTTGACCAATCCACTACATACATATTTTTCTCTCTACATCCTTGCAAGTACAACTTCATTTGATTCAATATCTTTGATCGGCATACACCCATGTTGAATCAACATTGTAGCCCTTGTCACGAGAGTTGGTGATGCTCGATAAGTTGAAGTTGAGTCCTTCAACATATGCGACATCTGATTTCTAATCCATTCCTCTTGATGGATCCAATGCCTCTTATTTCACCAGGAGCTTCATTTCCTCCAAATATGACTTTTGCTCCTTTGACTTCCTTGAATTTTGACAGATTTTTCTTATTTCTGTCATATGTCCGGGAATGACCACTATCCATGTACCAGGTTCCTTGGCACTCAAATTTGTTCCTTGAACCGCAATCAAGGAAATTAAGTTTTAGGTACCCATACTTATGCAGGTCACGAGGGGTTAGAGTTGTAAGATGATCCAACCAACTTTATAGCCAAATGATTTGACTCTAAGGGGTTGCCATCTATCGATTGCCATAATCATAATTAATCCTGGCAAATTGCTTGGGGATTCTAGGTTCATCTGTTTGTCTCTTTTGTCTGTATGCTGCATATGTGTTTTAGCAATTGCCTTCCTTGGGTAATTGTGGTGTCTTTGAGTGTAGTGCCTAGGTGCATATGTGTCTTTGATGAAAGCTCTTATGCTTTTGGAATGGCCCTTGCTGAGTTCTAGGCCTTTGCCATTTGGGCTTATATTCCATAAGTCTGTCTTTGATAGTTCACATTATTCCAATCGGCTTGGCTTGGATATTTTCTACCATTCCCATCATATGTATTTCTTTTATAGGTTTTAAGGATTTTTGGTAGCTCTCGCTTCTTCTTTCTGAGTATTTTCTTTTGGAGTTTCTTTGAGGACTCAGTTTGAATCTCTTCTCACTATCCTTTCAAAGACACTCAATCAAGTTGTTTTCCTTTTCCTTTGTAACCAAGGCCGTTTGCTTGCTATTGTGCTTTGGAGTGAATGTGTGTGCAACATTTAGAGTTTTGGATTTTTCGGACTCTTCATGACTTGAAGATCCTCTTTCCAAAATTACTTTTGAGGTTTGACATAGCACGAGAGGAGTTAAATCCTAAGCTGTCTTGTCTCCACATTCTCTTTGACTCATAATAAGATCATCCAATGATTTAGATGCCTTAGTGAATGAGGCAATAACATTCTTGAGGTCATTCTCCTCTTTTCTATAGCGGCAATTTCTGCTATTAATTTAGCATTTTCACCTTTTAACCTTTCATTCTCATCGACTATTTGACTTAGAGTACTCGGCTCCTTAGTCGGCTTTGAGTTTTGACTTTTGAGTAGGCTATTTTCCTCATTCAATAGTGTGTGTGAGGATTTAATGTGTTCAAAATCTTTCATCATTTTGCCTAATGAATCATAAAGATCGGTGGGTGATGAATTGTGTGTGTCACACGATCTATCACTAGTGTCGAGTTTGTTGAGTTAGATTGTACCTCATCTTCTTGATCGAGGTTGATCTTGTTCTTTGGCCATCAAGCGGATCGGGGCTTCTTCTTCGAGTCACTTGAATAGTCGGCTTCTTTGCTCTCTGAATCAAATTTGTCTCTCTTGACTTGACTTTGTTTTCGGCCATCTCTGCAGACCATCATTGCCTTTTTCCTTTCTTGTCTTCTTTCTCTCAAGACCTTCCTTTCTTCTTCATCATCTCGTATTTGTTGACTACGAGGATATGGACAATCAATGGCATAGTGACCTGGTTGTCTGATTCAAAGATAGATATTCAACCTTTTGATCGACTCTTTCCATTCTTGGATTGTCACCCTTTGATACTCAATTTTTGATGATCTGTTCTCTTGGTTGGCCTTTCTTCCCTTGATTTGGAGGGAGCCGAGTGTCTGTCTTCTGGAAGATTCACCCTTTCCTCTCTTGTAGTTCTTGTTAAAGAACTTGTTAAATCTTTTAACCATCGGGGCTATTTTCTTCCGGTCAATGACTTCTTTGACCTCTCTCTTCCCATTTTTGACAATTAGAAGCGAGTTGTTTTGGGTACATTTTGTCTCTTCCAGTCTTTTTCTTCTCGGCTCAAACTCGTAGGCTTTGAGGTGCGAGAATAACTCATGGTTGGATGTCTTTGATAGGTCCATGGAATGTCTCGATGCCATGACCTTCATTTCCCATTCAATTTGGAAGACTTTTTAGGATTTTCATACACATTTCATTCTCGTGTATATTCCTTTCCAAGTGCGAGACGACTCATTTGTGATTTACGTGAACCGAGCATCTAGTTGATCCAGGTTCTCTCCGAGATCATTTTGAAGTTCTCAAATTTCAGATACGACCCACGATAATTTGTTTTCTTTGATTTGCTCACGAGCCTTCACAAATCAATGTCGGCTTGTCCCGATTTCTTTGGCCGTTTTGCATGATTTGACTTTATTGAACATGGCTTTGTCCAAAGTTTTGTAAAGGATGTCCTTGGCTACATTGTCCAGGTTGTATCTTTTTCTGTCATCATTTGTCCACTCGGTTCTTGGTTTTTCAACCATGATCGTGCAGGGAGCAACATCTTCTTCTCCTTCACCGCAACTCTTCGTGCATTTGTGTTCACCTTTAATATTTGCGAGAGGCCCATCTTCTATCACTATCCACATCTCATCATGTAATCTTTGATAGATGAGCACTGCATCTGAATTTTCCAATCATCAAATTCTTCAATAGTGAACATAGGGATGTGTGTCAAATTTGCTTCCATGATAATAACTTTTAATGATAAAAAGAGTTTTGAAGGTTTAAGTACTAAAGTAGACTTTGAAAGGTTTGGAGATCTAGTTCAAGAACCGGTGCGGAGGGTTCAATGAACCAACCGCTCTGATACCACTTGTAGGTCCCAAGGGGTGTAAGTGTAAGGTTTAGAAGGGGGTTGAATAAACCTTACCAAATTTTCGATTTAGTCCTTTAAATATATAGAGTTGATTCTACACAACATGTGTCTAGATGGATAATCGATTTAGTCAATCAAGAGAGTTAGTCTCTCAACATGACTCGGATGAGTCATGATGGAATAACTCAAATTGTTGATTCTAAATTAACTCAATTGTGGTTTTGTTTACAAGGAAGACTTAACACCCTTAAGCTTGATTAAGCAAGATTTTAAAGCTTGATTTAGTACTTATAAATTATCAAGTGGATAGCGATTATCACAGATATAAGCGATTAAAATGCAAGAATTAAAGTCTTTGAAAAGTAAATGACACAATAAAGTTTTTATAGAGGTTCGAAGATGGGGTAATTCTTCTACTCCTCTCTTCTCCAACTCCCGGAGGAATCCACTAGGTAATGATCGATATACAAAGTGGTAAGATCCGGATACAAGTCTTGATCACACAAAGTGGTGACTTGATCCTTTGGGACTCGATCCGAGACGCCTTGATCACTCACCAGGTGGCTTCTCGTGACTCGGCTTCTTCACGCAGGCGTGCTTTGCTACTACTCTGACTCACTTGCTCAAACTCTTTGGATTTGATCACGAAGCCCTCCAAAAGCTTGAGACTTGGTTCGACCTTGAACCTTCCTACAATCCTTCGTGGAATGTAGACCCCTTTTCTTCAAAAGTTTCCTCTTCAACTGATTGAAGTTCTCTTTCCTTCATAGGTAGGTGTTGGATTGATGTACTTCGTAATGTAGGCTTGAGGATTAATCTTGAATGATTTGAGAGTATTTACTGGTTGTACTTTTATTGATTTCTTGAATGTTCGTGTTCGGGTAACCTTCTCTCCGAGTCATTCCTCTCTGCTTTATATAGTGATCTTTCAAAAATTTGCCCGTTGAAGAGATAAGCTTATTTTTGAAAGTCACTTGCGATCGTTGGCTTGTCTTGTTGCGATCCTTGGAATTGCCATTTCCTCGTATGAATTGTTCTTTCACCTTTTGAGTTCGACACGGTGTAGTGCTTCCCATTGTTCATTCCTTTTGCACGCTTCCTGGGTGAGCACTCCAAGAAAGGTGGTATGGAGATATTACTTGTTTAAGTAAATCTCTTGATTTTACTCGTGCAACGGATCTTTTCTGATTATCTCGACTTGATTGCATTTCCTTGCTTTCCCCAGGTGACTTAGAGTCGACTTCCAATCATGGATGACTCTTCATCACTTCAACTTGAGACTTGGCTTTTCTTGAGTTAACTTGACGATGCTCCACTCACCGCATCTCACCGCTTCTTCAATAGAGTTCCGTCTACTCTTCTTTGCCATATTCAAATTGTTTCACGACAAAGTCTTCCTTCCAGTCTTGGTTTTGTTTTCTTGCATGTTAGGCGTAGGCGACTTAACTCGGCTTGGCCACTCTAATTGTTACAATACATTTCTGACAAGAATTGGGGTGCCAACTTTCTATTCTAAGTTTTACATGGCATTCATCAAAATCTAAACAATAAAATTCCTAACACTATTATACTGCATGTTTAACATATATGTATTGCATATTAAAATTGTCAAACAAAAATATGTGAGGACCGTGATTTAAGGAATCAGTTATAGAGAGAGAGAGAGAGAGAGAGAGAGAAAGAGATAATCACGCTCATTAACATATGGGGACCGTGTATGTGCTCTGTGATGATTCTAATGCATATTTAACATATATGTACTGCATATTTAACACTATTATACTGCATGTTTAACATATATGTACTGCGTATTAAAATTGTCAAACAAAAACAAGTGGGAATTGTGAATTAAGGAATCAGTTATAGAGAGAGAGAGAGAGAGATAGAGAGAGAGAGGGGGGAGAGAGAGGGAGAGAGAGAGAGAATCACGCTCATTAACATGTGGGGACCGTATTATCTTTGCATATTTAACATATATGTCTTTGCACATTTAACATTATTGTACTGCATGTTTAACATATATGTACTGCATATTAAAATTGTCAAACAAAAACATGTGGGGGCCGTGAATTAAGGAATCAATTCTAGAGAGAAAAAGAGAGAATCACGCTCATTAACGTGTGGGGACGGTGTATGTGCTCTGAGATGATTCTATTGCATATTTAACATATATGTACTGCATATTTAACACTATTATACTGCATGTTTAGGGCTCGTGTAGTTGAATGATGGTAATGTGGATGATTAATTCTCATTTCATTTTCAAGCCTTATCATGTGGACACAATATGTCCTATTATCATATTTGTTTGATGAATTGTGATAGAGATACAAGTGGATTTATTAATAATGTGTTTGGTTCATGTTGGATAAGAACATTTATTCAATGTGGATATGACTTTTGTACTCCTAACCTACAATTTTCCGGCTTTGACTTACAGTTTGACTGGGGTTCTCATTCTAGCCTATAATCTCCACACTTTCGACTCGGCCCTTCTTTTCTCTTTAGAAACTTCATCACATTCTTTCGCTCTTGGTCTATTCTCCATCAACCATCATCGTTAAGGCACACAAAGGTAAATATAACTTCATTTAATTCCTCAGTTTAGATATTATACGCTTCTATTTAACTTTCAATAGGGCTCGTTGTTGGTTTACGTTCTTTCACTGTAATTTGGGGTGTTTTAATTCTAACATATGTTTTTGGTTCTGAAATGTAATTTAACTTGTTATATTAATTTTTAACGTATGGATTACGTTAAAGAACTGTAATTTCCGGAATATTAGGTTTAGCGTATGAATTTTTGGTTCTTGAATGTAATTTAGGGTATTTTAGGTTTAACATATGGTTTTGGTTCTGGAATGTAATATTGATAAGATTTCCTATTTAATAGAATGGTTTTATGGTATTTAAGCTTTACCATATCATACGAAATTTAATTGGAGTGTGTTAATCTAAAATTATCGGTGACTGAAATTTGCTTTTTTGTCCATTTGGCGCTGGAGACGATTTCTGTCTGAAGATTGCAAGTAAGTATGCCAAAGTATTTTAGTGTTATTAATTGTGGATAAATGCATCTGAAATTTTGTAGTATAACTGTCAAATATGCGAAATGCATCTGATATATGCCAAATGAACACTAAAATGCATCTGACTGTGAGATTATTCCTATAATCAGGTTTTTAATCAAACTCCAAACACATCGACAACCCTTTTGTATTTATGAACAAATGTGGATGTTCATGTGTATTAACATATGGATTGAATTCTATTTCGTATCTGGTGTTTGAGGTGAATTTTAGATGATTCAAAATTGTTGTGGATTGGTCTTGTATTATGTAGTGTCAACAGGGTACTCAAACACATCTGGACCTTCATACCGACAATCTCCTATATCTAAGTTATCTCATTGTGGTGCTGAATCACCTTTACAAACATCATGGACTCAGACTAATCTAGGCCGTAGATTTCACAGTTGTAATGTACGTGGTCCTTCTAAACAACATATGTAAATTTGTCATGTTTAATTTTTGGTATTCTCTAAAACCAATTTTTAGGATTATTTTGACATAAATATGTATAAATACACTTAAGAAATAATGCAGGAGCGTAAGTATGGATTTTTTGAGTAGTATGATCCTATGATGTGTAGAAGATCAAATCAAATCATTCCCATACTGATAAGAAAATTAAATGCACACGAGGATACCATAAAACAACTCAAGCGACGGGAAAGAAAATATCTCATCACTTTGATGTTTTCTTGGGTCGCGCTAGTTGTTGTTATAATACTTGCAATGTGAGAATTCATGGTTTAAGTTAGTACGAGTATGGTAGTTAGTATTTGCTTCCATTGTGTAACCTAGGAATGTGATGAACCGTCAAAAACATATATTTTCTTATCTTATTTGGTAATCACTCATTTGTAGTTTGACTGAAGATAATCATTTTGTATTATCATATGATGGCTATTATGTATGGATGACAATAATTTTATGTGTTCAATCCTGTTAATTAATTAAGTTTTAGTTGGTACTTCTTACATTTAATTCATTATGCACAAACATGTTTTATTTCTAGTCATGCCTTGGACAAGAAATCAAGTAGTTCGAGACCAATACCAATCAATTAACTGGATCCTTGAAGAAGAAGAATATTTATACCGATGTATGAATAGCTCCACTCGTGCTTTACGAGTGCATGATCCTATCGAGTGGAACATGTTCTTAGGTTTAATTACTTTAGAAATGAAGAGGCAATTTGCTAAGGACTTTCAAGTTAGCACAGTAAAAAATCAAGTTCAAATGTAGAGAAACAAATCTGAGGTGTTTCTGAAGTACATTGACACTCCAAGTGTCGAATTTGACACAGTGAGAAACGTTGTGTTTGTAAACCACAACTACTTCAAACACATTGAGAAGGTACAATACCATTGGTGTTATCTCCGGTGAAAATGTTTGAATATGTATTAACATATAAAATCTGGACTAATATTCAAATATTGGTTTGCAGGAAAGCACTGAACAACACTATTTCAGGACTTGTGGGTTTAAGCACTTTGATTTGGCATATAATACTTTTAGAACTGCAAATGTGGCACAGATCGACTCTTCCGATGTTTTGGGATAAGTTGAGGGTAACTAAACGGGCTAAATTGCACTTTTAGTCCACTAACTTTGGGGTAGTTGGAACAATGGTCCACTTATTTGTGGGTGTAGCAATTTAAATCCATTAACTCCTAATTTATAGCACATTTGGTACACATTTGGTTGGAAATTTTAATTTGGGCCGAAAATCTGCACGTGTTGGTCACGTGCATCCCCAAAATTGGGGATTTCTTATTTTCCAGCCATTTCTTCATGACGTGGCAAGTGGGCTTTACCAGGTGGATATAATTAATAAAAAAATAAAAATTAAAATAAAAAATATCCACTGTGGCAATATCTTTGAGGGAATCAAAAGGGAACATGAGAATTTGGAGGGAAAGAAATTTTGTGGTCAATAAAAAAGCCCCAATCAACCCATTCAAGAACCCTAATCGAAAGGAAACATAAGATTTCCAAAAAAGAACCCTAATCAACCCATTCAAGAGAGGGCTTTATGCAAAATTGGTTCAATATCTCACACTACTAGCTCCAACGACTGTCTTTGTGGGAGAAAAGCTGTCATGCGCACCTCATGGACTGGAGAAAACCCTGGAAGGAGGTTCCACGCATGTCTCAATTACAATGTAGGTTAATTTTCGATTTTTTTCTTGCATTTTTTTTGCTCAAATTTTCTGTGCTTTTTTTTTTTATAAAGCTCAAAATTTCTGCAGATGATTTTTGATATTTTTTGTAGAGAGGAGGATGTAGGTTTTTCGATTGGGAGGACCCTCCAATGTGCCGTAGATCGAAGGCAATTATACCTGGTCTATTGAGGAAAATCAATGTATTGCAAGATGAAGTCAAAAGGCTTGAAGGGATTAACAGGAAGCTCATGAGATTGGTGTATACAATGCTAATTGTTTTTGTTGTTTGTGTTTTGGTTTGGAGCTCATTTGCTGCTATGAAGGAGAAGAAAGAGACTGCATTCAATTTTAAGTTATTAGGTTGATTAGGTTTTATGTAGTTTAATTTTTATGAACTGTAGTACTTTTTATATAGTTTAAGTTTTAGGATGTTATGTTTCCCTATGTTTGTAATATAGTGGAATGTATGTAGGATGTTTTGTTCTGTTTTGAATGAATGAATGGTGTTTAGTGAGTTAGGTTTGTCCCTGTGTTTAATGGATGTTATGTTTGTCCCTAATGACTGATCCAAAATGACATCCAAAATGAAAGACATAAACACTAGCATACACAAGCAAATCATACTGCAAATGATTGATCCAAATGACAATTCATTCAATCCAAAATAACAACTTCCAAATCATCCAAAATGACTGATCCAAATTGCATCCAAAATAGTTGAACAAATAACATCCAAAATGGTTAAATAACATCCAAAATGATCAAATAACATCCAACCAAAATTATCAAATATCATCCAAAAACATGCCAATTGAGACACAATATGGTAAAATCATTTCTTCTTGCTCTGAGTAGTTGAAGTCAACTGAGACAAGGTCTTGAACTTTTGTCCAGGCTGTAGTTCCAGTGGGGGTCTTCTTGAAGTTCCCATTTGAAGTTGCTGCCACATTGAAGGCCCTTCAACATATTTGACTGTTTGAGACTATTGTGTGGGTGTTGGATCAACACACTCCTCCACATGGCTGTTGTTTGTTCCAGTTTCTTGAGCAGGAGGAAGAATTGTATGTTAAACTCTTAGTTGTTTAAAAGCTGCCCTGTTAACATCTCCAAAGACCTACAAAATAAACAACAAAATAAGTCTCAATTGCAACAGAATAAACAAAGAATGCTAAACACACAACCTCTGCATTTGTAGGTGGATTGGATACTACATTACTTGAACTCCCCTCATTTGTGGTTGCATTTGTTCTTTTCCTTACCTATCAAATAATAAAAAAAATACTTAAATAGCTGATTATATTAGATAAACAAATTAGCAATTTGTTTTAAAATATTAGTATTACCCTTGCACATGTGATGGCATTGTGACCACTTGTTCCACACTTGCTGCATGTGATGGTCTTCTGCTGCCTCTTCAATCTCTGGGGTTTTTTCCCTTTTAATTTTTTCTTTTGCTTATTAGGAGCCTCATCACACTCCAATCTTCTAGCTCTAGCAGGTCTCCCAACCCCTCTTCCAAAATTTGGGGGAAGAGGTGGGATAAAAAGGCCATCATCCCATAGCATCTCACCATTTATCCCCATAATGGCATATGCATACACTTTCTTGTAAGTCTCAACTGTGTAGCATTCATCCACAAAATCAGCTGGAATCTGACCTGCCAAAAAAATGGCACTACATGCATGCTTGCATGGTATTCCACTCAAACCCCACATCCTACAAGTGCACACATGCTCTCCTAAATCAAAATAATATTGCCCCCCCACTCAAACAAGAGACATCATAATGAGTTTTCATCACACTTAAGGGATTGCAATCACCAACTCCTTCAATATGTTTCTCAAGGATCTTCCTTATTTTTGGACATAATATGTCCTTCCACTTCTTATCTGCCATATCCCTATTTTTCTGTAGCCTTGACATGATGTATTGCCTAACCCACTCAAACATGGTTAAGACAGGTTTCTCTCTTGCCTCAAGTATGCAAAACTTCAAAGTCTCACAAACATTGTTTAGGAGCATGTCACACTTTGGAGCCTCACTGAAATGTGACCTACTCCACTAATTGGGAGGTTTATCACTCAACCAATCTGCAGCTGCCTGATTAAGTTTCCTCATATTATCCATTCTGTGATTGAACTCTCCAATTGTGCTAGCCTGTGCACATCTCCAAAGGGCATTCTTGTATGCCAACCCCTTAAAACTAGCATTCTTGAAATTGTTATGTAAATGCCTAACACAAAACCTATGATCACAACCAGGCAACACTTCATTAAATGCTTGGATAAGCCCCTTCTGTTTATCTGAAATAAAAGTGTACTCATACTGCCTTGTTATTCCCAAATCATGCTTCAATAATATCAAAAATCACTCCCAAGTCTCCCTATTCTCTAAACAGACCATAACATAAGCAAATGGGGTACAAATTATTGTTTAGATAAACCCCTACAGATGTGAGTAAAACCCCCATATGTGGCCCTTTCAAATGACACCCATATACTCCAATTATTGGCCTACATCCAGCCTTAAAACCATCCTTCAGTGCCTTGAAACACACATAAAACATGTCAAACCTGTTGTCACCATTCTCACCAGTTTCAGTCCCTAGGATTACTGTGGATCCAGTGTTGGACCTTCTAAGCTCTTCACTGTAGTCCCACAACTTTGTGAATTGGTATTCAGGGCTCCCCTCTATCTGTTTTATGGCATTTCTCTTGGCTCTATAAGCTTGATCTTTTGATATGTGACATTTAAGTTCATTAATAACATCAACCCTCCTTGCCTTAACATTTCTTTTAGGATCACTCTTAAAATTATGAAGGTACCTTTCAGTGAGCCAAGATGTTTTTATATTTTTCACATTGTAACTAGGGGGACAAGAATGCTGAGAATTGATCATGTGAATTTTGTAAGATGACTGGTCTTTTGCTTTGATCATGTGTATTTTCCAATCACAACCATCTCCAAGGCATTTCACATACATCCTGTATTGGTCATTTTTAGTGATTTTTAAGTTTCTTTTGGTTTTAACTGCATGGTTGTGCACTGTCTTTCTAAATTCAGTTCTAGTGTTGAACACCATTCCTAGTTCAAACTCAGGGTCATAAATAAGTTATGGATTGAACACAGGGTAGCTAGGCTCTGTATCATCTTCATCTGAGACCCTATGTTCATCTAACTCACCTACATTATGCACTAAGTCATCCTCACTAGCAGATTCACTCCCTTCACCCCCATGTTCAGATTCTTCACTCCCTTCACCCCCTTCTTCTACCTGTTCTTCATACAAAAGGTCATCATCTATGCTCTCGTCATCCATGTCAAAATCATCATCCACTAAGTCATCAGAATAATCTTCAGAAACCCCTTCATGTGACCCATGTTCTGAACTTCATTTTCTTCTAATAGCATTTCTATATAGATGTGCATTGACCTAGTTGCAATACTATGGTTATAACATTTCACTAAGTCAGCATCTTTAGTAACAATTTTTAAACCCCCATTTATTAAGATATGATATATCTTCAGGCCTTCACATACACGATTTTTGGACAACAATTCAATATTTTGAATATTCATATGACTCTTATCAGCATAGTCAAACATAACCTCCCTACCACCAATATACTTTGCAATAGGAGCATGCTGAAACTCACCTCCATAATGCATAACAAATGTAATATATGGAGAATCAGGGTCTGTATTCCACATGCAAAAAAGAAAACAAAACATTAAAGAATGCCCAACTACCACAAAAATTAGTTTTTTATGATTAAAAAAAAGACAAAGCACATAACACAACCCCACCCAACCCCACATGTTTCAATATCCTCAGACATCACATGACTCAACAAGACTTTTAAAATGAAAAAGTATAAAGAGGGGGGACCATCTCATCCACATACACAAATGCACATTGAAGTCATCCTAAACGACAAAAAATTGAGTTTTCCAGGGGAATAAACTTTCACATAACTCTAAAAAGTCTACTTTACAAAGATTCTTCACATTTATTTACTTAAAACGAAAATAAACAAAACAAGCCTAAAACAAATCACGGTAACGAGGTGGATTAGGCACTCCAACTGCAATGTGCGCTTCACTCCGATAATAAACAATTTTTTAAGCTCTAAATCGGACCGTATTAGGGTTTTTCTTCAATATTAACAGATGAAATAGGTGGGAAATAGATTTAGGGTTTTTGTGGGGATTTGGGTAACCGGGCTTCTATTTTGTTTTGTTCTTTCCCATTTTGACTCCCTCCAAGATAATGCCACAATGTATTTTTTATTTTAATTTCTATTTTTTTTATTAATTAAATACACTTGGTCAGACCCACTTGCCACGTCATGAAGAAATGGCCGGAAAATAAGAAATCCCCAAATTTTGGGACGCACGTGACCAACACGTGCAGATTTCCGGCCCAAATTGAAATTTCCGACCAAATGTGTACCAAATGTGCTATAAATTAGGAGTTAGTAGATTTAAATTGCTACACCCACAAATAAATGGACCATTGTTCCAACTACCCCAAAGTTAGTGGACTAAAAGTGCAATTTAGCCCAACTAAACGTGTAATGGAGATTTAGGAGTCTAATGTAATATGTATTCTAATGTAGTAGACTTGAACTGATAAATATGACATTTTTAGGAATGTAATGGTTCAAATTGATGTAAAATGTCGTTCGAGGCAATTTGTTGAATTATTGAGTGTAATCGACAATTCTATGACTTGATGACTAATGGAAGTTCTGTTTAATATTTTGATCAGTCTTGTTTGTCTTGTATTCATCCTAAAATTTGTTCATTATTTTAATCATTTTGTTGATGTTTATTCTGTATATATACAATAAAATAGAACCTTATTGTGCATTGTTTGGTAGCCAAAACAGAGGAACAAGGGAGTGCTTGCTGAAATTGTCATGTGTTATTTGACAGAAAATTTGCAGGAATTTGTGCTATTTCGTATTTGATGAGCTGAAAAGATTATATTCGTTACCATGTTTATTCAAAGCATGTTGATGACAAGTATATTGTATTATTTCTTTTCTATAATCACTTTTACATAATCACTTTTTTTGTTTGACAAAGCCATTTCTATGATCTCTTTTCCTAATCACTTTTCATATAAAGAATTATTCCTAAAATCAGTTATTCATATAATCACTTATTTCTATAATCACTTTATTATAGACCCTTATTCCTATAATCACTTTTTAGATGGTTTGCAAACCTGCTGTTTGAAGATTTTCGGATAATCACTTTTTATATGACAAACCTGCTGCTCAAAAACATTGTATGGAAATGTGCTAGTTCAACTTTGATAAAGGGAAAGAAATATATTTCTTATCATGTTTGTAATGTTAGAGAAATCTACACCCCCAAAAATTTAAAGAATCTGTGATAAACCTCAAACTAGGAATCACTTTTTCTATAGCCGAGGCCAAAACATGCTGATAACAAGTGAAATGTGTTGTGCCTTTGAAAAAAATACAAAATCATGCATGGTCTATGATTGTGACAACACCTAAGACAAAGCCAAAAGTGATAACCTATGCAAATTATTTTTATAGCTTTTAGATAGAATCACAATCTCCATGGAATATTGGACTCAAATTCTATCAACTTTGAACTTATCGTTCACGGACAAGCTGAACAAAACAAGACAAATTTATTTTTTTCTACCAATAGTCATTCATGATCGAGAATCCTTATGTTTCTCATTTTTTGCCTATTTATACAATTGAAAATGTGCTAATAGAGAATCAACCTCAAATACCATACATATTGCCCATTTACTGATAACTGACTTCGAAATGGCACAAAAAAAACACCCCTAAAGGAGCCATTTCTCAGTGCAAAGTGTTCTATAATGTCAAATGGACCAAAGAAATTGACAAGAAATTTATCCAAATCTTGGTCGAACAGGCCATGGAAGAAAAATTTCAAGTTGGAAATCTAAACACGGAAGCTATCTCTGCGGCAATGGCTGGTGTCAACTTGAAACTTGGCACTGAATTTGACTATTCGTATTGTGTACAACGTATAAAAAACTGTGAAAACGTTTCCAAGTCTTTAAATGGATCATCCAACTAAGAGGGATGTGCTACGATCCTATCACACATAAAGTTTCGTGTCACCAGTCCCTATGGGACTACATATGCATGATGTCTTATTAGTTCTATTTATTTCTGTATGTTTTAAGCCATCTTAGTTATATTAGTAATAACGTCCGTGCGTATTTCCTTACCTTGTAGGAAGAAAAACTAGGAATGGCTTATATGTTGGAGGGCGAACATGACTTCGATAAACTTCGATGGCTATTCAATGATGATGAAACTGAAAGTGCCAATAACCACCTTGAAATAATAGAGATTTCAAGTGACCATGACGACGAGGTGGGTGGAGGCGTAGCAGCGGATAATGAAAACATGACCGAAATAGACAACCAAATTCTGATGGCTGGAGTAGAGCATCCATCTAACAACACAGATTACTCCTTTTGGAACGAGTTAGCGTGGTATCAATCTGCTAGTGAGTCGTCGATTCCGGATCCAAATAACCAGCCATCAACTTTGTCCACCACAGAAGAAGTTTTGAGCAAGCTACGAAACATTATGATCATCCCAGCTCAAGTCGTCATGCTAATGAGAATCTACCACACAGTTCAAGTGCTTCCAACTCGCCTATGAAAAATCCATGATTGTTTGTCTTCAGATGTTATGTCTTTCATTGTTGGGTCTTCGTGTCATTTTCATTCTAGTTTAATTTATTAGTCGGTGTGTGCTTTCGTATTGTTGATTTCCCTTTGTCGCATCCCCTCGGATGGTCGACTTTGAAGAAACGTATTGTTGGTTTGTTATGTCCCATTGAGTCATGTCGGTTTGGTCGTTGTAGTTCGAGTCATGTTAGTTTGTTACTTTCATTGGAGTCCTGCTGGGTTGATACTTTCATTCGAGTCATGTCCGTTTTGTCGTGTCGTGTAACTGAGGCATTATGCTACGATGGAATATATATTGGCATCAGTTCCATGATTCTGTTAAAATTCGATCTTGTGGACTTCTTATTTTGGACGCAACTGAGGCATTCTGTTAAAATTCGATCGTGTAACTGAGGCACTCTGTTAAAATTCGTGTAACTGAGGCATTACAATCCATTTTTCATAATCACTTATACCTATAATCACTTTTTCATATAATCATTTATTACTAAAATGAATAATTCTGGATGGATAAGGCTGATGATTCAATTATTTCTATAATCACTTTTTTAGGTAATCACTTTTTTTGTTTGACAAACATATAATCACTTGTTTTCTTTGACAAACCTATAATCACTTTTTTAGTTAGACAAACCTATAGTAACTTTTTTTGTTTGACCAACCTATATTTACTTTTTTTGTTAGACAAACCTATAGTCACTTTTCTGGTTTCACAAACCTAAAATCAATTTTTTTTTTGCTTCACAAACCTGCTGTTGTGCCTCTGGGTTGCAAAATGATAATTTTTTTTTTTTTGCCAAACACATTGACAACACTTTTCCATGACATATTTACAAAAATCCAGCATCATTCCTATAATCACTCACTCAGTGCACAAACCAAGCAACAAGCAATATCATTACACAAAATTTCACAAAACCTGGTGAATGGCCATATTTTTTGGAATTGCAATAACATTACACAAAAGCAACATGCCATAGACACTACAATCAAACATTGCAGTTAAATGCAACTGTAAAGTTTAAACAACATTACAATCCCAATTAACTCAAAATCGCTTAACAAAAAAGACAACCCTATTCATTGGTGTCGGCCCATTCAAGTGACAAACACGTCACGCTTTTAATAAATCACAAAAACAACAATTGAGATCCCATAGTTAACAAAGAAGCAACACTTGAGCGCACATCACAGATTTCCTGCCAGCTTCATTTTTGCAAACTCAATCCTGGCTTCATCAGGAAAGCTGAAAAATAATTCAAGGTCTTTAGTATTCTTTACCAAAAGTTTCGATACCAGTAACTTCTCCTGTAGAGTCAGCCCGTGCATCGTACCAACAGCCCCAAAAACCTCATTCCTTGCAGTGGAATATCATACTCAGCCAATTCGCTTTGCTATCTCGGCCAGATGCGCGTCGGTGTTGCGGCAGAAAGTGCCCATTAGGTCAACCATCGGATCCACATCGTCTGTTTGCTTACGTTTATGCCCAGATCTTTTTTTTGCAGATGTTGAATTCTGAGGAGTGTTTTTTGGTTGAAGCACATAATTTGTTATTTTCATCGTCAAATTCTTCGAACAAGTTCAAAAATTGTTTGTTAGGCTCTTCAAATGTTGTGGAGATTCCATTAAGCACATTATTGACTGCATCGGTGAAGCTTTCAGCATGTTCTCCGGTTGCTCTGTCTTTTCCAAAAATATTAACCCATTCTTAATTTGTAAAAGGGTCAAGTTTTGAACCTCATGAGACGAGCGTTTATATCCACCTACAATATACAAATTCGAACCAACTTAATTTCAAGAAAAATACATTCACGTATAATTAACAAACATCAAATAGAATTATGAAAATTGAAAGATTGTACAGATAATTACCTTCATGTATTCTGCCCAAGCCTCATCAGTACATTCAATCATACACGTGCTGTCATTCCAGCCTATCCCACTTCGTGAAAGCATCGAAACCAAGCTCCCATAGTCCTTCTTCCAGACGTGTATTTTGGAATTAATGTGGGGGATCCCTTTAAGGTCTGTACCAGGAAGAACCTTCACCATTTCTTGTTCTAAGGCCTGTAGATAACCAAATTTGAAGCCATTCTCAGATTTTCCAGCCATTTGCAACAATTTCCTTCAAAGACGCAATAATACTTCTTTCTCGCATCAACTCCAACTTCTCCTACCCTTATCATTCATTTTTCTTGCGTTTTTGGGGAATTCGGGGTAAGATGCATCCATAATGAAACTACATAGGACACAAAAATATGTGTTACCAATTTCCACCATATAAACAATTTAAAAGAAAAATTCAAAGAACAAGTACTAAATCTGGCACATATTTACCTATTGTTACAAGCACTCTAGTGGAACTGTTTCTAAATGATTAACAAATCATGCATGTACTAATAAGACAATATAACATACAACGTCCACAGTGCAAATAAAGTAAAAATGTCTCCATTGATTACATAACAGATCCAGAAAGGTTTCTACATAAGAGATCCAATATAACAAGTTCAGTGTTTCTAAATGAAGTGAAAACAACGTAAAATATGGAATAAGAAGCACATTAAAACATCCACGGAACATAAATACTACAAAGTTGAATGAAATTTATGAAAACTCAACGGCCTAATCTAAACCTCTCCACTCATTATACATTGAATGTGCTAAATGATCTCTCCATTTATTACTTGTGATGATTCAACAAAAATGTAATCCATTTGTTATCCTCATCGTCATCATCATCATCTTCATCATTTAATGATTCTTCCAACGGATCAACAGTCAACTCCAAATGGATGAAGTTGTGGAGAAGAGTGCATGTCGTTATAATTATGTTTTGTATCTTTATATCATAAAAAGTCTGACTTCAAAGAACATCCCACCACTTTTTCAAAAGACCAAATGTCCGTTCAATCACATTGCGAGCTTTTGAGTGGTTCATATTGAAAAATTCTTGAGAATTTTGTGGTATTAAAGTTCCATCTCCGCAGTCATTTAAATGGTACCTAACTCCTTTGTATGGAGTTACAAACCCTTCACCATTTGTGTAACCATTGTCACAAAGGTAAAATTTACCTGTCAATAGAAGTGTTATGAAAATTGGTCGTGAAAGAAGTTTAACTATGGAAAAATGTGCCAATGACAAAAGCTATTTAAATTACAAAATTTAGATTATTGATGATACGATACCTTGAGGAACTTTTAAACCATTAGGTCTAGTAACAACATCACGCAACACTCTACAGTCCACAACAGACCCTTCCCAACCGCTTAGCACATATATGAAATTCATATTCCAATCACAAACTCCAAGCACAATGACAACTATTTCGCCTTTCCTTGTTCTATATCTTGCTTTATCTGTCTCAGATACTTTGACTTTGATATAAGTACCATCTAAAGCACCTAGACAACCTTAAAGATAAACAAATTATTCAAAAACTACAAAGAAACCATTTTGGATTAAAATTATTTTACTTTAGTTTTTAGAAGTGATTTTAACTTGACATGTAATTACCTTAAACCATTTCCATCGTGGATTGGTACAATTGTCGTCAACTGGTTTCGGACTTACAAGGAGTATATTGTGAAGCCTCATAACATCATTTAAAACATCATGAAAGTGCCTGCTAACTGTTTGACCCGGCCTCTTGAAATCGAAACGCACCACACGTATTTTCTTATGATGGGCAAGTACAGAAAGAAACAATGCTACTTTGTCATTAACAGACACATATCTAGAATCTAATAGCCTCCCAACATGTTTTAACAAGTAACACAACTTAGTGAAGGCAACACGCATCATCCTCAAATTCTCTAAACAATCAATATCATTAAGCGCAATGAAATCATTCAAATGTTCTACCTATTTTGGTATCCTATTTGCCATAACATATTTAGTTCCTAGACTACGATGTGTAAGTCGCTTTTGAGCTCGCTTGAGGATGGACATCATCATAAGCACATTCAAGATAAACATACTTTCCATCATTATTTCTTCAATAATTAAGAATATATCAGCCCTTCTTCTGGATATTTCATCCATCTTTAATCACAAAAACTGCAATAACAATTAACATTATTCAACACTACGACCACATATTACAGTAATTAGGCATGAACTTCAGTTCACCAAGAGACAATAACTTAATATTGAAACAGTGAAAACTAAATTATCCAACATCAACAATAAAACAGTGAAATCTTAATTATCCAACACCATGAGACATTTCACAACCCAAAAGTAGTAAACAATGAATAATATCAAATCTTCAAGTAATAAAGTAATAAAAAGTAACTTAATTATCCAACACCAAGAGACAGTTCACCAACACTAACAAATCTTCAAGTAATCCAATAAATTCACCAAAAACATTGTGATAGGGAAAACAAATCTACCTCATGGTAGGAAAAAAAATTAGACAAATAAGTCTATGAGTTTGGAAAAAAACTGCACCAGGCACAACCCAAAAGCATTTAAAACACTAACCTCAGTTGGTCGTGAAAGCTATTAAACCCAATAGCAAAATGAACTGAAACATGAAGACCGAAAAAAAATTACTCAGCTGAAATTATCTTTCAAATCTTCAGCACAGAAACAAAGCAAAAGTGGGTTGCAAGAAAATAAATAATTATCATTCGAATTTCCAAGAAATCGTGAAAAATGCTTACCTGGATGTAGATTTCAACCCTCAGTCGTCGCCCTTGCCTAGGGTTCACTGCGTATCGGAGAGAAGTGAAAAAACGTATTCGTTGTGGGTAAAAGGGTTTATGACACAGTGCACAACATACAAGGATATCAGAGGGGTAAGGGGTAATTTCAGTTTGCAAGAGAAAAATGATGGGAAATGTATCCCACCCCTATATTGGGATATTGTATCATTAAATTCATTTGAAAATGGACCGGGCCTTGTTTTTTTCATGGGCCCAACCATGTTGAACCAAACAAAATAATATGCTTGATTAATAACAAAAGTGGTTGATATCCCTAGCATACACCCAACCAAACGAGCCTTTAATATATATGTACTGCATATTAAAATTGTCAATCAAAAATATGCGGTAATGTGAATTAAGGAATCAGTTTTAGAGAGAGAAAGAAATAATCACGCTCATTAACATGTGGGGGCCGCGTATGTGCTCTGTGATGATTCTACTGCATATTTAACATATATGTACTACATATTTAACATTATTATACTGCATATTTAACATATATGTACTGCATATTAAAATCGTCAAACAAAAACATGTGGAGCCGAGAATTAAGGAATCGGTTTTAGAGAGAGAAAGAGAGAATCACGCCATTAACATGTGGGGACCGTGTGGTGCTTTCTGCGATAATTTTACTATATATTTAACATATATGTATCGCATATTTAACACTATTATATCTTTGCATGTTTAACATATATGTAGTATTAAAAATTGTGAAACAAAAACATGTGGGGACCGTGAATTAATGAATCGATTATATGGCAAATGACTAATCTACCCTTATTCGAATCAAAATAAAATAAAAATCAATTAAATCTCAGCCTTGGAAAAAATTAAATAAATTGACATGATTAGTCCACACTGTCTTACCCAAGGATGGTGGTCTAATTTGAACCAAACCCTAATTTTCAATTTAAAATATTGAAAGTGGGGGATCAATATTTTGCTCCAATGATAGAGACTTGACACATGTGTTGTTAGGGCGATTGACTCAAGTTCGAATCCATACGAGTGCGTGTGACCCCTCCTCTGCTATCCCCATTATACTCAATAAATAAATAAAAATTGAAAATGGACTCACCATTATCAACTTTTCAAATTATTATATACATAAAAAATTACTTAACTAAATATAATCTCATTTTTCAAAACCTATATAAAATCTAATTTAATTCACACGCCAAACATAATTCTAATTTTTACAGGAAAACCGATAAATAATTTATATACAATAATAATTCTTTTTTGAAAAAACGACAATGAACCGTTGCTACATTTCAAAAATTTTAAAATAGAAAAATGTAAATCCTGCATCACATCAAAATAACATATATTTTCAAATTTGCGTTTCTCCCTCTCTCCCTTTCTCTCTCTCCCCATCTCTCTCACATACAGAGCTTGCGGTGTCCTGCCGGCCGTAAGTGTGCTGATCGGAAACTGAGACGTCTCATTTACTTCCTAGCCAGTGCGAGAGGGTCACCGATCAGATCCATTCTCATTTTTGAAGTTTTTCCCAATTTTCTTCCTCGTAATTCCTCTTATTAGTAAGATAATAGACAGTAATTTCAGTTGCTTTTATGCCAAACACTGAACAAAACAAAAAAACTTATGCTGATATAGCTGCTGTTTTATTGTTAAGGGCTGGTTTCTTGCAATTTTCTGATGCTTGAACAGAATTTTAAGTTGTGATGTCATGGAACAGTTGCAGCCATTTCTTGCTATTCCGATAGGAATAAGAAACTGAGTCGCTGATTTTGAATTTTTACAAAGCTTTGCGGGTGGGTTTGGGGGCAGGGGCGGCAACGAGGTCCAATTTTTTTGGCAGACTTGTCCCAAATACAAATGCACAAACGAAAGCCACATACATTACTCAAATTTAGTTTCAAACATTAATTCTTTTTTTTTTTTTTTTACAGAGACGCTTTTTCGGTGGAAGAATTCTCCGTGATTTCTTATTTCTCCTTGAATATTGGTAAATTCCCTCTTGTTAATCATTTACTTACTGAAATGGCAGATGATGATGAGATGTTTGTTCAATGGTTTAGCTGATCTTTACATTGAATTACCTTTTTTGTAGTTATATTAATGGTTTACGTCTCTTGATCTTTCTTGTCGATATATGCTAATTTTGTTATTGCTTTCCTCATCCGCAGGTTTAGAAAGTATGGGTGTTGAAAATTATCATGTCATAGAGCTTGTGGGCGAGGGATCTTTTGGCAAAGTGTACAAAGGACGGCGCAAGTTCAGTGGCCAGGTGCGTCTGTTTCTGTTCACTTTATATTTTCTGTTGGGTGTTAATCTTTTTTCCATGTTTACTAATCGTGTCTATTGTTTTGATCTACAGACAGTTGCTATGAAGTTTATTCCGAAACATGGAAAAAGTGAGAAGGACATTCTGAACTTAAGGCAGGAAATAGAGGTATATGCTTGTATTATTTGTCATAATGGTGGACGGATTGTGGGTCTATGAGTGTACTACGTGGTAGGAGATTGAATGTCGTCCTTTTGTTTGGCTTCAAAATTGTAGTTATTGGGTTATCTGTTGTAAATATATATACATATATATACATATATCTGATTTGAAAATTAGCGGTGATTCTACGAAAATAGTAGTGAGAAATAAATAAATGATGCATATTATTTTAATGTGTTTCCGTTGGCATTCAACTTAACATACTGTCTTCGAAAGTTGGCAGATTGTTTGGGTAGCAATTCATATACCTGTTTCGGGCTAATTTCCTATGTACTGTCATATGTCCTTATATACTGAATTGGGGAACTCTAATGTTGCGTTTTTATGCTTTAGTAGTGTATGGTACACCTCAATGATGTTTAATCTTTTACCAAGAATGAGCATATCTATTATTCAATTATTTAGAAGAACTTTATCTTCATTATATAGATGCTTTTGAGAAATCTACTCATTGAGGTTCAGTCTTTAAAAAGTGGAGTAAAATTTGGTCAAGCTTTTAAGTTAGTCACTAGGTCCTTTAGGGCTGCCCTTACATACTTTGTGCATGAAATTAATAATAAATCCGCAGCCAAGTACCAGGTGATCAATTATTTTGCATGATTGTTTGAATGAAATCAGTCTAAAGGCTTGGGGTTTATTAGTTTTCTAAGACATTACTGGATGTTTAGGCATGATTTTTTATTTGCAAAAATGATTGCTCTCCACTTGTTATATATTCAATAGTTTTAATTCATCATATCTTCTTTCTGTTAATGTCTTACCTGCAGTTCCTTTCTATTTTCCGCATTTTTGCTATACTTATTCTTCCGTAGATTGAATACACACTTCTCTTGCCCTCTCTCTGCATGTTCCTCTTCCTCCCTTCTCCTTCCCTCTTTCTTTCTTGTAAACGCTTTGTAATATGCTATATATGATAGAATGCTATATCATGTGTTTGTTTTTGTCTATTTTTATATGATTGTTGGGTGCTGCTTTGGTTACTGCAGATCCTAAGAAAATTGAAGCATGAAAACATTATAGCAATGCTGGACTCATTTGAGAGCACACAAGAGTTCTGTGTTGTTACAGAATTCGCACAAGTAAACATTACTTCTCTTTCTGACTATCTCCAGTCTATGTTCTTTTATTGCAAAGCATAATGTTGATGTGAGATATTCAAGGTATATATCCTGCACCCACTCTGTGTGAGTGAAATCATGCGTGATTAATTAGATTTATCTATTGCAGGGTGAACTTTTTGAAATTCTTGAGGATGACAAGTGTCTTCCTGAAGAACAAGTCCAGGCAATTGCAAAACAACTGGTAATTCATTTCTTAAACTTTGCTTAGGACAGTTGTTATAAGGTTTTTACTCACCATGGAGTCTGAAAATTTTGTCCTATACAATAAATTGGATTTGAAATTGTATCCTAATTTTCAATACATGGTTTAATATTTTGCTTTTATTTTCCAGGTGAGAGCATTGCATTATCTCCACTCAAACCGTATAATTCATCGTGACATGAAACCACAAAACATCCTTATTGGTGCTGGATCTGTTGTTAAGGTTTGTTAGCTGAGTAGCATTTTTTTTAAATATGGCATGTAACTTTCAGAATATGGTTTCTTTATCGTGTATCCGTATTCTGGTATTTATTCAGTAGCAGCCAAATTAGGTTTATCACAAGATAAATTATGTTGTATTCTTTTGCAACCCAGAAAAATCAGCTAGATGTCTTAGTCTTGTGTTCTTCTGTTTTTCTTTGTTTGTTGTATAGCTTTGCGATTTTGGTTTTGCTCGTGCAATGTCAGCAAACACGGTTGTTTTGCGGTCTATAAAAGGTAACACCTTTCTATATGAATACTGCTGCTGTTGCTAGCAGTCATTAGTGACTGCTTGTTAAATGGCCTCTGACTTTTGGTTTACAAACTTATATTAGGAACTCCCTTATACATGGCTCCGGAATTAGTACGTGAACAGCCGTACAACCACACTGCTGATCTCTGGTCCCTTGGTGTTATTTTGTAAGGAATACAACCCTTTCTTTGTATGTTATCAAAGGAATGACTAATACATATCTCTTTATATGCTCTCTATCCTCTAATAACAAATACAAATTTTAATTTAGTTGTTTGTGATATTGATGTCCTTGCTCCTAACCTTTGGCCCTCATTAGCTTCGGAACCACTTTGATAAGACTTACTCACAGCAAATAAAAGGGCCAAGAGTTGTCATCCACCAGTGCATTCACATTGATATAGTCTAGGAAAATACTAGCAGCAGCAATATGCATGGAATTTAATGCAGTGACCAACTCGTTAATAGGTGGCCATCTTTCAGCATTGCAGCCTCAGTATGGCGAGTGCAATGATGTTTCTTCCAACTAGGAACATGAAATTTTTATTCATACAAAAACAAATACATTTTCTCTGTCTATGCTCTTGTAGTGTGCCCTTGAGCTTAATGGGGTCAATAATGTATTTGATCCAATCTAATAGGAAGATGATTGATCGGGCATGTCCGTATGTGTCAAGTGTTACCTGCCCCTTCTATCATATGATTTATTTCTCCATTTTTCTGGCTAGTGGTTACCCTCTTTTTCGCCTATGATAAAACCTCTGGAAAACTGTACAGGTATGAACTCTTTGTTGGCCAACCTCCATTTTATACAAATTCCGTCTATGCTCTGATTCGGCACATCATTAAGGTACTTTGCTGTTTTTCGCCTGTCAGCTTTCACACGACACTGCATTGACTTATTAATAAGTTTTATGTACTCGTTGCAGGATCCGGTTAAATATCCAAACAATATGAGCTCAAAGTTCAAAAGTTTCTTACAGGGTTTGCTGAATAAGGTGATATTTGCAGAAATTGATATATGTAAACTTTCCTTTGTTCTCCATGAATCTAATCAGTACTTGATATCATGGGAAAAGGTTCCTCAGCATAGACTGACATGGCCTGCTCTTCTTGAACATCCATTTGTTAGAGAAACTCCTGCTGAAACTGAAGTGAGTGGAGACATTTTTGTTGTATGAATCTAGGTTTTAATGTCTTGGTTTAGGATTTTTAATATATTCATGTAATGATTTGCTTGATCCACAATAATTACCAGGAGTTATGTGCTGTGACAACAGCATCTCCAAGAAGTTGTGATGCAGCTCAGAGGCAAGAAAGAAATGCTCAAAACCCAAGTGGTTTTACTGTTGCAAGTCCAGAGAGTAAGTCTTCTCCTATTCTCCAAAATCTATAAGGGAGTGTTGATAGTCCAAAGAGTACGGTCATGTATGGTTATGTTCTATGGTCCATTTCCAGTTTCTAGTATTGACAAATGAATTTTGAGAATTTATTGATTTTCGTGTCAAAAAGGGAATTATGTTTGGATGAATGAATGATAATGAGTTTTATGTAGATTTGGAAATGAGATATGTTTGGTTGCGTAGTTTTGAAGTAGTATCTTGTGTATACGATAATTTGAAAAGTTGATAGTAGTGGGTCCACTTTCAAAATTATAATTTGGATATAAAATATTACATATGTAATACTGCAGGTGGTTGATCCCATTAGATAGATAAATTAAAAATAGTAATATTTTGAAGTAAATAAAGTTGATAAATGTGGGTCCCACATGTATAATTGGATAAAAATATGAGAATAATGATTGATAAATAATGTAGGGTTAGTGTATAGGGTTGAGAATTGAAATTATAGGTTTGAGATGTTTTATGTGAAAAATGGAAAGTGAAAATGATGATTTTCATTGGAAAATTTATAAACAAACATGATTCTATTTTTATGAATAGTTGGAAAATGAAAATGGACACTTGCAAACATAAACAAACAAGGCCTAAGTCCTTGATTATTCTCCGGAAGTATTAGTGAATCTAACTGTCCCAGTACGTGATAGTAGGTAAAAGCTGTTCTGCTGGTAGCGAAAATGGGATTGTCCGGTGCTCTCCAGTTGATCTGCATTCCAATGGAGCTAACTCTGCAGTAGACAATCCCGAGTTTCCAGGTTTTCCGAGTCAGGATGTTGTAGTACAGTCAGGTAAAATAAATGAAGCATGTTCCTTCTTTGCATTTCCTTTAACATTCTGCTAGTCTGCGTAGCATTACTGTAATGCTAAAGCTGACAGGGTTGTATGGATATCATTTCATATGTTCTGTCTATGGTAAAACCTTTTCCATGTATATTGTCAGTCATCTTCATTTATTGATTCTGGGAACTTCTGTAGTTTTCGTTTTTAACTTATGGTATTTTATGGTACTCCTAAACAATATTTTATCCTGAACAATGTTATATCCTTTTCAAATAATGAGCTTATCTATCATTTAAGCATATGCGCTGGAAACAATCTTCTAATCTAGACAATTTCTTCTAAAACTTGTTGAGTTCCGACTTTAAAAGGGAGCGTGACTTTTAGTGGTTTCTAGTCATCCAGTTAGGTTTGTCTTTGAGCTTTTCCTTTGCTATTCTATGAATTCATAAGAAATACTAGACCCAACTACTAATTATCAGTAAATCAATTATTTTGTTTGATTGTCTAAGGGAAATAAGGTTCTTTTGCTCTTGTCTAGGTCTTATAGTTTGCCTTAATTGCACCATTGGCTTGGGGTTTAAATAGTCAAACATGTCAACGAAGATAATAGATTTCTGAGCACAGGTTTCTGTATGATACAGTACACTTGCATCTCTCTACATTGTTGTGCACCTCCCATCTCTCCATTGTCTTTGGTATCCTTCATAACTTCTTAAATATCTTTCTGTGCATGTATTTTTAGTTTTAAATTTATAGGTTTTGACGCTTTTGTGTTATGCAGCATTCAGTGACATGAAATATGCATATGTGATATTCTTTTAAGGGTTCCACTTTTTGGTATATTATGGTTTACCTAGTTTTGTTCAGATGGAATTACAAGTGCTAAACAACCATGCTTTCTTTTCAGGTTGCCAAGTGCTGAACCGGATGGAGAATAATTCCCGCACTGTTAAGGGTGCAAAAATAATTGGTGAAGACAATGAAGCATTGGCTGCTATTTTGCTGCCGTTGAAACAATTATGCGATGGATCCAAAAACTCCTGCAGGTAATTTAATTTCTCATTATGATTGTCTTTTTCTTTTACCTATGATATAAATTTATCAGTTCCAAGTGACTACCTACTACCTATTATGTTAGTTGCTTTATTTATACTTCATGTATTTTTCAAGTTGAAATTTCTCGTACAGTTATTTCATTTTGAGCAAGCTTGTT
This sequence comes from Rehmannia glutinosa, assembly GCA_016081115.2. Classification (NCBI taxonomy): domain Eukaryota; kingdom Viridiplantae; phylum Streptophyta; class Magnoliopsida; order Lamiales; family Orobanchaceae; genus Rehmannia; species Rehmannia glutinosa. The sequence continues at coordinate 62,598,928 of CM071930.1, read as the reverse complement.
GAGGATTATAATTGCCTTCCATTTTTAGTGATCAGGATGTTGTTACTTTGAACCAGTCACTGAGAATTCTTTCAAATTTAATTGGTGCGGGAGCTGTCATTTCAAGGGGAATCCTGGACGAAATAATCGGTGGACTTCTTGGTTTCACTTCTGCTGTAGTTCGATTAAAATTATCTGATGGAAATGACTTGATAGCAAAGGTATATGAATATTATTCTTTACTATCATGAATGTCTACGAGTATTTCTGGAGTTGCATGTTTCTTTTAGATCATATAGTTAAAACCTGTGTCCTAGGAGCAAAATCTTCTTGCCTGAGAGACAGAGTCATCCCCTCTCTCAATAATGAAAGGATAATTACATTATTGGATTTAGAGGGCAGGTTTTCAAAACATTTGGCCTGACTTCTCTTTATTGCCTTGGTGAAATTCAGTTATTCAAGTCCTTATGCATGTTCTTAAACATTTTTAATTCCTTTTCAGAGCTTCTCAATTATGAAAAAATTGCTAGATAATTGTGGAGGTAGTATTGGTGATCCTTATTTCAGGCATTGGGTTACCATGGTTGGATTATACTCACAGGTTCGTTTCATTTTTATAATTGCTTTTCTCAAGCAGGAAATTTCCGCATGCACTTGGTCTAAGCTCTCATAGTTAAAAATCTTCAGGTTGCAGGTTGTGGTGGTGAAATGTCTGGAAGAGTTCTTTATGAATGTACTTCATGTGTTGCAGTCATGTTATCTCAAGTAGCAGAGTCTCTTAGAGCATCTGTAGTTGCTTCAAACCCTGAGGCAGATTCTGCCCCATTGGTGGTAAATAGAACTGTTCAACAAATTTTGGACCATGCTAAGTCTTCAGGTGTATTGGAATGTTTGTGCTTGTGCTTGGAATCTTCAGGCTTGAGTCTCATATCAGGCTCCACAAGTTTGTCGCGAGCTGCTTGTGAATCCTGCAGGGCAATTTGGTCGCTCATTGATGCATTTGAACTTCTTTCTGTGAAAGGAAGTGCATTATTTCCACTTAACTCATGGCGGAGCCATTCTCTACTTCGACTTGACATTAAGGACCGTGACGAGCGAACAGATTCAGAAAATGTCGTTGATGTGATCACAAAAGCATTTCTAAAGTCGAAAGCCATACAGGTTGCTATCTATTTTTGTCTTCACCAACGTCATGAGATCAGTCTCTGTGCAGGGATGCAGGTATCCAACTCTTTTTAACGTCTTCTTCTATGATTTATCTACGATATTCATAATAAAATACACAGTTATTTCTAAATGTGTAAAACTAGAATTTAGGGCTATTTATGAAGTTGGGTTTTTCGGAGTTTGATAACCAGGTTGGTCACCTCTGTTGTTTATGGACATGGCTTGTCCTTATCTTATAATGAAACTGATTTTACTACTTTGTTTTTTAAAATGTCACAGGGGTAAAAAAAAAAATCATTCACGTTTTAAATAGAGTTTGTAGCCGAATTTTACTATTTATATTTTTTTAGCAGTAGTAATAGGGGAGGGCTTCACAGAGGTTCTCCCAGAGCTGGAGACACAGGCCGCTACTATTCTATCCCAAAGTTATTGTATTTTGGTTGTGTAGTTGTGATTTCGATTTTTATGCAACTCTTTCTGTTTATTCTATCACGTGATTGCATTCGGCATTTTTGTCTTATCTATGTAATAAATGATTGCCGTACTATATCCCAGATTATTTTGAGATGTTGCGTGCATAGTGATGTTATTACGAATGTGCTCTGTGGGTTGCCAAGCAAACTGCCTGCGGCTACAGTTGTGAGTGGTGGTGGAGATGGCACAATTGTTTCAGAGGTCTTCTCCATACTGTCACTATGTGCTGCTTCAAGTAAAGAGACTAATGACACAGAAGGAGATAATTCGAAACTCAAAGTCATGGATACACGTGCCTTGGTTATGCACTCATGTCTTGTTCTTGCCACAATTGCTCAGTGTTTAAGATCATCTGGAAGACACTCTGCATTGTTCATGTTGACAACATCTTCAAAAAAGCAGTTTGCTCGTCTCTCTATCATTGCACACCATTTTTCTTTGGATGACAGAACACAGTCCTCATTGCAACCTTCTTGTGCAGCTGCCATGCTAGCTCTCGCATCCATTCTGTCTCTTGAGAAGGGAAGTTCAGTTGAAAATGCAATTTCTGAGATGGCTCTTCCTTTAATCCCACGAACAGCATCTCTGTGTGACCATCTCAGAGGCCCAGCATGTGATGAAAACGTTGTGAACCTTAGTATGCTGAAGGGGATGCTTCCCTGCAGGCACGGCATCAGAGATGGCTCTATTGGGTTGTTGGAGTCAAGACTGAATTGGGGAGGACCTATGGCTGTTCAACAGCTATGTGCAAGTGGTGCTCCGCAGCTTCTTATTGATTTATTGGCTAACAATATCTCAAATGCTTCTCAAAGAAGATCTGAGCGCTCACAAGATCAAATCGGATTATCACCTGCGGGTGTTGTATGGACTATTTCTGCAATATGTCAATGCCTTCTGGTGGTGTTTCGACATTTCGTCAGATTTTGCTGAGGACGGAACATATCAAGTGCATCACTGATCTGATATCTGACACCCATCTTAAGCTTGTTATGTCCTGGACTGGACCCGGGGGAGGGAAATATGGCGTGAGAGATACAATAAATGCAGTGATTGACCTGTTAGCATTTCCTTTTGTAGCTGTACAGAGTGCACCTGGTCTGCTATCCGCTAATGCTTCAGTGAATGGTGGTTTCCTTCTGAATATGGGCTCTCCTGGTGGGAAGATTTGTGCTGAAGACAAAGACATGATGAGAACAATACAGACAAACATGAAAAAGTATATTCAGATTCTTCTGGAGGTCAGTTACTGATATCTTTCTTGTTCTTTATTGGATGGTATGTTAAAAAATTGTTTTTTTCCAGATCCCGTCTTACTGTTTGTTATAAAATGTAGGGGCACAGCATATTATCACTTTGTACTTCTAATTCCAAATGTACTGTCCATTTTATACCACATGTCTGAAGTGAGTTTGAATATTTGGACGTTGTTACTTCTGGACTTTATTGATAATGGACAAATTTGAATCTGAATGTTTCAGTTTCTCTCATTAGGCAAGTAACCTTCATTAGCCAACCAATTTAGTACCGTTAAATATGAGATGGGGGTTTCCCCAATAATTCAATTTTCCTATTTGAAATGCATTGACAAAATGCAGATTGCCTTGTAATGATTGTAATATGGCCTATGGTGGCCAGTGCCTATTGTTTTTAGTGTTTACCCTGATACAAAGACATTACATGCTTCAAGCAAGCAACAATTGATGCACAGCATGACTTGAATTTCATTGTCCTTGACACGAACAATTTGAGATGTATGATACATATGCAGTTCTGAGGTTACATATATAACTTTATTGTTTATTAGACAGTTGCTTCTGTGTTCGTAGGTTGAAGTTCCAACGATCATTCTCCGTTGCTTGGACCATATGGAATTGAAAGATATTGCCAGGCCAGTTGCATTTATTGCAAAACTATCTAACCAACAACCACTTGCTATTCAACTTGTCGGCAAAGGCTTGTTGGATCCAACCAGAGCGAAAAGGTTTCTTAAGAGTCCCTGCCCTAGGGAAGTCATGATGGATTTTCTTATGATTGTTTCAGATCTTGCTCGAATGGACAAGGTTTGCCATGATCTTCTTTACTTGCATAGTTTCTGTTAATATATTCTACTATGAATTGTGGTTAAAATTGTGTTGACTACTGCAATTACATCATCGGACAGAATGATTCTGCTTGAGTTCTTGTATATCATGAAATAACTACAGTCTATGGTGTATCCGCTCCATCATATCATTGGCTGCCATTTGTTTGTGATTCTGTCTGAAACAGATTAGAAGAAACGGGGAAAAAAATGGTTATGCTTTGTAGACTGATAACTGATGTTACGCATTTTTGCAAGAGGAATATTTGGCGGAGAGAACCACAAAAGAGATTAGAATGGTCAGGATATGATAAATTAAGTACTCAGTGTGTTGTGGGCTTTGACATTATAGGAAACTAAGAACGTCTCATTTGGCTGGTTTGGATTTTTCATGCTTTTTTGCCTTTTCAAGAATATTTGTTTTCCCATCTATAAGGGTCCTGAAGAAGTTTACACCAGGGTGAATAATAGTTATCTAATTCTGATCCTTATTGAGACTTTCATTTAAACTCTATGCATCCTGGTTGTTTTTATTGTTTAAACAGGGTCTTTTTATTGTTCCTTTTGTCTGTACTTGTACCTCAGCTTAAAGTGCATTATCCCCTTTCTCTGAAGATTTCACCATTATATAAACAAAACATTGTTTCTACCCCAATGAATTATGCTTAAAATGCATTATTTCTGGTGATTCTTTGGAAATGCTTTTGTTAACGTATTATTGAAACAGATCTATGGCGTTATCTCTAAGCACAATTGTATCTGCAGCTATTTTATGAATATATCAATGCAGCGGACATCTTAGAGGATCTGAAGAACTTTCTCACTCACGAAGATCCTAATTTGCGTGCGAAGACCTGCAGCGCAATTGGAAACATGTGCCGCCACAGCTCCTATTTCTATAATTTACTGGTATAGAACACATGATTTACAAGAATTATTATGTTCGTACTTTCTAAGTTATGACAATATTTGATTTGGTCTTTTAGTCACAGAATCCGTCCCACCTTTGATTCTGAACTGTGAATTCAAACCAAGACTACTAAAACTGGCTGTTTTCATTTTCTGAACAAATTGTCCTTATGACCTAAAAGTTATATTTTTAAACTGTAGGCAAAACATCAAATCATTGGTATCCTTATTGATCGATGCGCTGATCCTGACAAACGGACAAGGAAATTTGCTTGTTTTGCTGTAAGTTTTTCCTTCACTACACAATACGTTTTTAATTAAAATTCCCTTGATATGTGAACAACAGTATTTTGTCTCAAGTTGATCGTAACAAAGCAATTATGGAGTAGATGAGTTAACGAATATGTCTGTGCGCAGGTTGGAAATGCCGCCTATCATAACGACTCATTATATGACGAACTGAGAAGAGCCATCCCTCAGCTAAAAAATTTGCTGCTCTCAGACGAGGAAGACAAAACTAAAGCAAATGCTGCAGGTGCTCTTAGTAATCTTGTTCGCAACTCCAACCGACTTTGTGAAGACATTGTTTCCAAAGGAGCCATGCAGGTTTTTCTTATGCTTCCCACTTTTGCTTATTATGATGATTTTGCCATCTTTCATCCTTTTTTATAGCATCAAAATTGGCCTTTCAACCCCCACCCCCTAAAAAAATGAATGACTGCAAGAAAAAAGAATGAAAATTGAGTTGATTTTCAGTCTTGTATGATTCTCAACATAATACAAGTTTGTTAAAAGAAATATTATCCCTTGAATTCTTGAATAACATCATGATGTCGGAACTTGTTGGAAATTCGTTCTTCCAAAGTCCTTAATCTCTCACACAATGTGTCAGTTGTTAACGTGTACTCTTGAGATTATAGATGATTATTGAATTATATCTAGAGAATGTGATGCTCTTTACACTCGTATATATTTGTTTTACAAGCAAAAGTTATGGTCATTTTCAGGCGTTGCTAAAGGTGGTGGCAGATTGTTCGACCGTGGCATTGAACCCACGGAAGGATGCCATAAACGAGTCACCACTAAAGATAGCCTTATTTTCATTGGTGAAAATGTGCGCCTATCCACAATGCAGGCAATTCATTCACTCGTCAGAACTATTTCCTCTAATAGCACAGCTTCGACAATCACCAGAATCCGCAATAGCCAATTATGCCTCTGTCATCATCACTAAAGCTTCAGAATCGTAACCTCATGCCTTACGGTTAGTTAAAATGCATTTCCTGAGTAAGTGCACCAAATTTCCTTTTTTCCTGTCAGTAATAATCTACTGTGGCGTAGATTATGGTATTATTTGTGTATGTAATTAGTAGGGAATGTACATAATAAAAATATTCTGGAAGACGCTGTCTGCTACGATTTCTGCTATGCATGCTTATTGATTTGCAGTCATAATTGGAAGCAGAGGAAGCCATGAAACAGGGAGTAGTATTTGTACAAAGTTTTATGTGTTTGTGGTATCCATGTCAATTAAAAGGACGTACTACTACGAAATTATTATTTCTTCTTAGTGCTTGTGTGTATTGTCTGCATTGGGTTGGACTAGATTTCCAATTGGTGGAAGGTTTTAAACAGCAAATGCACGCCAAGTCGGGTCATTGTATTGTATGTTATAAATGTCCGAATGTCTAATTGCCTATGCTGCACAAAGAAGCTTTTGTATTCGTAGTGTCAGAAATTAAGTAGAAAAAATATCTCCAAACATGCTTCTGTAAGTTTGATTGTTGATTGGTCCGAACATGTGTGCTTGCATGTGATTTGTTTAACTTTATTGAAAATACGGGATAATTAAAAACAAAAACCCTGAGATTGGAGCCAAATACAATAAAACTCATAGGTTTCTGGAATTTCAAAAATCCTCTTGAAGTTTTATTCTGTTTTATATTTGCCTCTTTATATGCAAAAAATATTTTAAAAAAATTCCCTGACATTTATAAAAACATTAGAGTTTACCTCTTTAAAGTTCAGATATAATCAAGTGATTTTTTTTGTAACTAGCTCAAATCTTACGGGTGTTTGTAATTATCCCTAAAATAATTATATTATTTAATTATTTTATTGCGTAATATTTGAATATTAGAAGGCGTTTTATGAATAAAAATAATAACTCAAAACTTAATAAATTAGAATTAAAGGATTCTAGATGCTCTAAAATATTTTGTTTTCAGTAATTCTACATCGATATGAATGATGACATTAGTTTTCTAAAAACACTGAATTCAATTAAAATTTAGAATTTGGAATAGTAACACAACTAAAGTTCGTATGAGAATTACGCTAATCATTCTTTTGTATAATCGTGATGGTTGGATAAACTTTATTTATCTCTTTCCATTAGATGCATTATACAGACGAAACCGAGTAAGTAATTTATCACGTGAAGAATTGACAAACTACAAACTTATCATAGTAAATGAAAACTTTCAATTATAATCAACGCACAAACTAATTTTATCCATCTTACTATGTTTTCCTGTTTCTCTCATTCGCTTCAACTATTGAGTATAACTAAAAACAAAAAGAATATCCGTAAAGAGCTTGGTCTAAAAGCCCTAAAGTCATAGCCTATGGCGGACACAGGGGGACAAGGGGCTGCTCCCCCTCCACCCCAAAATTTTTCAAAAGTTCCACCCCAAAAAAAGTTTTCAAAATTATTTTTTTTATAGTTAAAATAAAGGAATTAATTTATAATTGCCCCCAAAACTTTGATAAAAATTTCAACTAGCTGTGTTTTACAATATAAAAAATTATTAATTATGATTAGTATATGATTTTTTTTTCTCATAGCTTAAAGTCATGAACTCGGTCTGTTTTTTTGCCCCCTCAAAGTTGCAATCCGATCCTGCGTCCGCCATGTTCACATTAAAAAGTATAAAACTATATCTGATTTATGCAATACAAAGAAATGAAAAATCATCCTTCATCAAATTAGCAAGGTTTTGATAGGAACGTTTAATGAACGAGTTTCAATTACTTGAATTTTTAAAATGAACAAATTTATAACGAATTTATAAATATGAATATGCATGTTGACTTCCACACTCGTCTCTACACCAGTTTTGGAAATCAACATTAAACTGCACCTCATGTGAGTCTTATTTTTAAATCACATGAAAAATAAATAAAAAAAATTATCAAACAGTGTTTAACTTCCTTAACTTAGAAATCAAAAGCAATGGCTTTTCCTTCTTCAGAGTTGTAAAATACTTCTCGTTTGTGTCGATAGTAGTTGGGTCTGCCCCATTTGGAAGGCTCCAGTCAAAATAGTGCAATAAAGACCCAACGAGCATCTGAATATTTTTGAAAGCCACAGCTGATCCTGGACACATCCTTAATCCCGTTCCAAAAGGTAAATATTCGAAATGGGTACCCCTGTAACCTATTTTTGAGTCCAAGAACCTCTCAGGTTTAAAGCTTGAAGCATCTTCCCAGTAGTTGGGATCTTGTGCGATTGCCCAAGCATTCACAAGCACCATGCTATCTTTTGGGATTACATAATTATTCACCTTGCATGTCTCAATAGCACGATGAGGCACCAACATTGGAGCTGGAACATGAAGTCTCAATGTTTCCTTTATACAAGCTTGAAAATAGTGGCATTGGGATAAAAGTGTCTCATTGAGTTCATCTCCTTCGATGGCTTGTGCTATTTCATCACGAACTTTGGTCAACATTTCTTGATTTCTCATCAATTCTACGATCAACCACACCGTAGTTATAGTGGTCGAATCTGTGGCACCAATCAATAACTCCTGCATGAAACATGTAAAGATAAGTTCTCTATAAATTTATGTATAAATATACTTGGACCAGTAAAATACTCATGCATGATATTTGATTATAGCAGTTAGAAATATTTGAATGAGCTAATTAAAAACAAGAAATATATTGAGTACTTATCAATAGTATTGTAGTCCATATAATATGAGTTAAGGAAAAAGGTTCTTACAATCAACGCGTTGCCAATCTGATCTTTTGAAAAAGTACTGTCAGCTAGGACGATGTCCAAAAAATCTGGAGTTGAACTGAGGTTTTCATGTCCCATTGATTTTCTTTCGTCGATGATACCACCCCAAGTTTGTTGTATTTTCTGGTACATATCCATGGCCTTCTTTTTACTCCAAAAGTCTATCCCTTTCAAAATTGGCAAGAAATCGACCAAGCCAAGAGTCGTAGTCTTTTCAATCACCTCGTTCACTAAAGCCATCATCTCCTTATATTCATTATTTTCTTGTCCGTGAATGTCAAACAGGTTTCTTGAAGTTAGAGCAGTAGAGATGATATTGGCTAGTGTTGCGAACATCATGTCTTCAAGATTTGCGACTTTGCCTTCATTAGTTCGTAAATGACTTACCAAGTCCATGACCTTCGCCTTTCTTATCCAGGCATTTGATTCCATAGCCTTGGAAGAAAATACACAATTTTGGCCGATAGAACGAAGGAGTTTCCATGACTTGCTACAATCAGGTGACAACACAATAGATGAATTCATTATCCCCGGAAGATTGTGATATACTGATGGCAAATGTCTGCCTGAAAATATACGATCATGAGTTTTGCAGAATTCTTTTGCAATATCAGGTGATGAAGCAACCACCATGAGTTGGTCCCCAAGCTGGAAAGACATTAGAGGACCATAGATTTGGGATAGCTTTTGAAGTGCTCTATGAGGTTTGTATATTAATTGGGAAAGGTAAGTCAAAACGTACAATGAATTAGGGCCTGGTGGAAGCTGTCGGTCTCCAAATAGGAAATGCTTTAGGAAAAGAAAGATAATTGGTACCAAAACAAGCAAAGCGAATGCCATATCAATGGATCGGATTAAAAATGTGCCTATTTAATTTGGAGAAGCTAGCTAAATTTGTGTTTGTTAATTGGGAATCTTTTGAACTGAAATATGTAAGAATTGATCAAGAGGGAATCTCTGGAACTGAAATGTGTTAGAAAAATGAATCAATAAAAGAAAGAATGGGTTTCTAATTACTCCTTTAGAGTTCTCAGGAAACTACAGTACTTGGCTAATTGTGGGAAACGAAAATGAAGCAGCTTCATATTTATAATGGTGAGGTTCATGCACATAATGGGCATAATGGTTGATTTTTCAGTTCCAGTCAATATACGTAAATAGATTGTCTATTATACAATATATAATGAATAATATATATTTATAAAATATAATTCTACATGTGTTGTATTATGTGGAATCTTGAAAACTGTAGCAGTTAAAGAAAGAATATTGAATATGCATTCCCTTTTTTTATCTATCACGACTTTGTAATTTGGTTTGAGGTCAAACGTCAATCAAGCAGAACAATTCTTTATAGCTAACTTCATTTGAAAGTTCCTTAGTTTCAAGAGATAACAAGTCTAAGTTGGTCATTTTTGGATGACAAACAGTAGAAGAAAAACAAAGCTACTAATTAAATAACAAAATTCTTCAGTTATCTACTATACTCCTGGTTATGAATATATTGCAACAATGACAGAGACCTAATGCTCAAACAATCTACTTTTTCACAATTTGGATCTTCTATTTCATCTAATATTCAGATTCATAAATGTATGTCAAGTATATATAATATTATTTAAATTTATATATTTACGTGAATTATATATACTTAGTGTTTATATTAGATATTAGACAAGAAGTTAGTATCCTATTTTGCCACGTTCTTAAATTAGTGGATAAAAGTGTAACTAGGTATTACTTAGTGGACCAAATATTCAATTTAGCCAATATTAAATTTTGCATAAAATTAAGCCAAGAATTCAATCAACTGATTGTTTGGCACGGCGCAAATTAAGTGTGAAAAAATGTATATGGAATTGCAGCCTGCACGTATTCAAATTTTATGTGTAAGCATCTCAGTTTTTCTGAGTTTTTTTTTCTTTCTTTTTTTTTTTCCGTTAAATTTGTTCGTAACCGGCAATGGATGTATAAATATTTTATTGTAATATTTTTCCATCAACACTTATATTATATATTCTTTGTTTTCAATTCAAAGTTTGACTGAAACAGCATAGTTTAGTCACCTTCCTCGGAATTTCTCCTTCATTTTTCTGCCTTTATTAATATATTCATCTTTCCTCTCTATAAAACGGGTTTAACTTTTAGTCAGAAAATTCAATGTTTATAAGAAGAGAATGTAAAATCTCAAAACTTATTAATTTATAAATAATGCTAGCTAGGTACAAACTCTATACCTAATTATTGCTTTATCATTAATTATATTTTGTGTTGACGTGCGTTTTGGTCAACAAGCAGAAATATGTAAAAGATTTAACACGTGGAAATGTAAACGTCGTGAACGTGTGTTTTATTTACTAATTCTGCCTTTTTTGCATAATGCCGGCAATTATTGGGGTCGGTCTTTTTTACAATCGTACTCCTTTCTTTTTCCTTTTTTTTCCCCTTCCAATCTCTCTCTATCGACTTTTTATACCCCTTGAGTCGGTGGGTTTACGATAGTCATCTTTGCACTAACTATTCATTAATTAGTAAAATAATTAAAGAAAGACACATGTCCCTCTCTAACTATGCATGTCGTCAAAAACTTGCCACTTGTCGACTTCTCTTTATAACTTTCTCGACATGTGACAGTTTTCGATACCAATAAAGCGTTAAGCATGGGCGTGTGATTATTTTTATGAGTCATGTCGCGCATGCATTTCCGTCGAAATTTGGGCTCGGGGCTCGGCATGTAGTGTTGCGATTGGGCTCGGTAGTGGCGCGAGCCTAATTCGTGACGTGTCGCCACGACACGATTCTTGCGACGTCACCCGCAGTCTCCTACTCGTACGCGTGTCTTTGGGTGATGACGTGGATTAATTTCTTCCACTCGGCTCGGCGTCATCAAAGGCCCCCAAGTTTAATTCCGAGAGAAGAATTTCAAGTCGGAGTTAAACTTTAATGCTAATGATAAACGTTAATGGGAAACGGATTTCTCAAAGGTTTTGTTCATTCCCGACATATCCGTCGCGTAGTGATTAATGCCTCAAACGGCGCATTAATTGGGTTGCCATAATGAGCGATCGTGGCATCTTGTGGTTGGACCACCTTGCGCAGAATCGGTCGCACGCGTCGATTCTATCGGCGGGGGGGGCGTGGCGTTTTTCGACATGTTTGACGGCTTTTGAGTTTAAAAAGCGCGTCTTTTTCGAATAAACATTTCGTTTATCGAGGGAACTTCGCTATAAATACCTCTGTTTCCCTCCATTATCCACTTTCGCAAACATTAACCTTTGAGCTAAAGTAACTAAAACCGAGCAGAAATTTCGGGTCGGCTTCCAAAGTTCAGAGACTTCGAACTTAGGTATTTTTTCGAAATACTCTCCCTTTACCTATAAAATGTCTTCTTTTGAGGATAGTAGGAGTCGTAGTTATAGTGTAGAGGTTGAAATTGAAGATCCTCCCTCTGAACCTTCTGTTTATTTCTCACCAGCACGGCGATCTCCGTCTCACAGCCCGAGCATTATTCAGATATCTTCTCCAGATTCTTCACGAGGTGGAACGTCTTTGGAGCGGACGCATACTATCTTTGATCCGACGCCAGTGACCATTTTTAGAGAAGGAACGGTGTATCAGCCCGGACCGGCACAAGAGAGTTCCGGCGAAGAATCGCCAAGTGTTGATTTTAGGCAGTACCAGCAAGAAGAAGAAAATATGGACCCATCGGAGCCGGAGCGTGATAACGTGGAGCGGGTAGATGAACCCTCCGGTGATTCGAGGCCTGAGAGGCCACTAGGGCCCATAGGCCACCGTAATGGCGACGACCGACAAGGAGGAGACCCTCGTCTTTGTGTCGAGCCTCGGTGGATGCCGAGTGATATAAATGATATCCCGAGCATGCTGATGATTCGGGAGGTGGAAGAGTTCCGGCGGAGGTACCGTATCCCAAGTGGCATCGATTTTTGGGTACCGGACGGCACAAAAGTTCCGCAGTACCCACCAGCGGGTTGCTTGGCCGTATTTGCCGCCAGCCTTCTATACGGGTTGAGATTTCCACTGCCGGCTTTCCTTATGCGGTGGTTTTGCAAGTGGGGCATGCATCCGACCCAGGTGCACCCTATTTCTTGGGGCAGGATCATCGGCCTCCTGGTGATGTTTCACCTGGAAAAATATCCTCGCCCCAAATTTAAGGAGATGAACGAGCTCTTTATATGGCGAGCGACTCCTTCATCTCGGGGCCAGCCGTCCGGGTGGTATTATGTTCAGACCCGACTGGGGTATCCGGACGGCTTGGTGGAAGGTCTCCCTTCATCTTTGAAGGAGTGGAAGGATAAGTGGCTCTGGGTGAGCGGCGAGTGGCAAGCTCGCGTGGGAGATGGAGAAAGGGAAACCATTCTTCATCCCCCATCGAACTTTGTTTTTGGTTACAGTAAGTCTTATCTTTTTTCCTTTTTCTGCTTTTGCTGTTTACTGTTTCCTTTTGTGATTGACTTTTGCCTTTTTACCTTTATAGAGAACCGGGCATCAAAGGGGCCTCTGTCGGCCACCTTTATTCGAAGGCTGGAAAACATCCAGGCTCGGGGCATCATGGACAGGCGGATTGAGAGGTTGGCTACCGAGGCCAACTTGGCCGCAGCTGGCTTGAGGCCTGCTTTGCCCGCCGACCCCGAGGCCGAGGGGGCGGCTCGGGACGAGGTGGCTGAGCGGGAGGTGGAGGTTGAGAGAGAGCCTCAGCAGAACCCTCCCGATAATGAAGAAATGCGGCCCCATTCTCCGGGGGAGCAAACGGCGAGACAGAGCGAGCGAGCTGCACCGTCTCCCGCGACGGTTAGTCCCAGGCGGATCATCCGCACCCGTCAAAAACGCAGACTCGGAGCGCCGCCAGTGCGGCCGCCGCCGTTCGAGGTAAACATTGTATTTTTATACTTCTTTTTGAAATGTTATTCTGTTTTCTTTTGACCTATTAATGGTGGTTGTTTTTTGTAGGGCGCGACTTGGATTTGCGTGCACGCCTTCGCAGCGTGAGGAACACGGCCGCTTGGCGAACTCGGGCGACCGTCGATCACCCTGTAGATGCGGAGGTGGCTCGGAGAGGGCGATATCCGGCCGTAAACGTCCGTGATGGAGTGCCGAGGCGGTGGAGCCTCCCTCCAAAGGAGAAGAGGAGGGATTGTGATGGGGGAGCCTGGACGACCGAGGGGTTGGTCAAACAACGCCGAACATCTGGCGAGGCCCCGGAAGGGGTCCGCGAACTTTCTCGGATGACTTCGGGGGAAGGTCACTTCAACCTCCAAGTCAAGTGAGAGATGAATATTGCGAGGAATGATTGGACTACGCCTCGATGGTTTGTGGAATTTGTTCGATGTGCCACGCCGATGGAGGAGCGAAGTCGAAAGTTTTACCGGAGGTGGGTCGGGCCGCGATGAGTGTCCCGCTCGGAGATCAAGCCAAGAACAAATTCGATGCGCCATGGCAATGTCGGGGCGGATGATTGGGCTCTTATGGCATGCGATTGGGGGTACTCGCGAGCTAGAGAAAAAATATGCCGATCCGGAAAGGCGGCACGGGGACTGCGGGAGGCTACGCTACCCTTCAAGGGGTACAAGAATCGTTAAAGACCCAGCGGATAAAGCTACGGCTCGGGCCAACTCGAGAGAGAAACTGCAGTGAGGGCCGAGGCGAGCGAGATCGGGCCCGCAGGTTGAAGAGGAGCTTAGGGCTAAGGTTGCCGAGTTGAACGTGTTGTGTTGCCGGCGGAGGAAATGGACAGGCGTCTAGCCGATGTCTTGTGAGAGAAGCCAAGAGACTACTCATCGGCAAATTGAGGAAGCTCGCACACAGTAGTTGAAGCTTACAAGGACTCAGGGAGTATGCATTTATGTTAACCTGCGGTCACGCGACCAACCTCAGAGAAATTCTCGATTTGGTTAAGGGCGGGCGTACTGTTGCTCAGCTTGAGGAAGATCTGGCCCTTCTGGAGGCTGATCTCGATGCTCTTCGGCCGAACTTTGCCGAGGCCCCTAATGCTCAGGGCTCTCCTCCTCCGGACGTGGAAGAAGTCGCCTCCAGCGTGCCGTTAAAAAATTCCGCCCCGCGCTCCTTGATGTTTGCCTCTTTTTATTTACATGCTTTCATATGTATTCGTAGGTAGGTAACTTGGCTTCGTGCCTTAAGATGTAATGGGCTTCGGCCTCCCTTATATAAATACTTTTGAAGTAGAAATGATCTATTATTTTCCTCACCTGTGTATGTGTTTCAAGCTTTTTGCATATGCTTGGCTCTTCTCCTTTTTGTATGATTGTTGCCTGTGCTCGGTTCCCAGTGCTTCTGAATAAGGGGCTTTACTTGCTTTAATTGATTCTTGTACTCGGTATATGAACCTGATCTTTATTTTGTTTTTGGTACTTGATGTATAAACCAAGTCTCCATTTTGTGCCCAGTGTGTACATCGAGTCTTGGTATTGTGCTCGGTACGTAACCGAGTCTTTATTTTGTGCTCGTTGCATCACCAAGTCTTGGCATTGTGCTCGGTGCGTAACCGCGTCTTTGTTTTGTGCTCGGTGCGTGACCAAGTCTTGGTATTGTGCTCGGTGCGTGACCGAGTCTTTGTTTTGTGCTCGGTGCGTAACCAAGTCTTGGTATTGTGCTCGGCGCGTGACCGAGTCTTTGTTTTGTGCTCGGTGCATAACCAAGTCTTGGTATTGTGCTCGGTGCGTAACCGAGTCTTTGTTTTGTGCTCGGTGCATAATCAAGTCTTGGTATTGTGCTCTGTGCGTAACCGAGTCTTTGTTTTGTGCTCGGTGCATAACCAAGTCTTGGTATTGTGCTCGGTGCGTAACCGAGTCTTTGTTTTGTGCTCGGTGCGTGACCAAGTCTTTGTTTTGTAAGGATAGATCCGTCTTGTGGGCGTGTTGCCCCTTTTTTCATCGTACAAAGGACGTACCTGAGATGACTTTTCGGCCTTCAGCTTAAGCCGAGGCGATTTTTACTGTCCTCGGCACATAGCCGAGGTGAGTAAAAACTTCGTTTCCCTTTAGAGAGCTCACGAAATATCAGATGAAAGGATAATTCCTTGGAATCCTATCTGGATCATAAACCGAGATCTTTATTGATAATACCGTTTCAGGTATGCTACATTCCATGGATGCATAAATTTTTCTCCACTCAAATATTCTAGCTGGTACGCCCCACCAGATAAGACGTGGCTGACCCGAAATGGGCCCTCCCAGGTTGGCTTCAATGGGCTGGGTTGAACGCCCGTTATCTTTTTCAACACAAGATCGCCGACCTGAAATCTCCTTTCCTTTACTTTCGAATTGTAGTACCTTTCACTCCTCTGTTTATACACTGCGTTTTTCATCTCGGCACTGCACCTTTTTTCTTCGAGTAGGTCTAGCTCGGCTCGGAGCGCGGCCTCATTGCAGTCTTCAGAAAAATTTGCAACTCTGAAGGTAGGGGCTCCAATCTCAACAGGAATCACCGCCTCGGCTCCATAAGCCAAAGAAAAAGGTGTTTCTCCAGTGGCCGCTCGATGCATTGTTCTGTATGACCATAGTACACCGGGTAGTTCCTCCGACCAATTACCTTTAGACTCCTCCAATCTCGCCTTCAGGGTATACTTGAGTATTTTATTAACAACCTCAACTTGTCCGTTCGACTGGGGATGGTATGGAGTTGAGAAATAGTTCGCAAAAATTTCGAAACCTTCGGTTATCGAATTGTTTCCCATTTGGTCTGTAACAATCGAAGTGGTATCCCGAATCTACAGATAATGGATTTCCATACAAAGCTCACAATCTTTTCCTCATCTATTTTTGCCAGAGGCTCGCCTCGCCCATTTTGTGAAATAATCCACCGCCACAATGGCATACTTGACGCCCCTTTGCCAAAGGTGGGGAGTGGTCCGATGAGGTCCATTCCCCATTTGGCAAACGCGCCATGGGCTAAATACGAAGGTAAGTTGCTCGGGATGATATCGACTGTGGTGCAAATCTTTGGCACTTCTCGCATCTTTTGACGAGGTCGGTTGCATCCTTTTTTAGGGATGGCCAATAGTATCCTTGCCGTATTAACTTATAGGCCAACGTCCTGGCCCCCAGGCGTGGTTCCCGTTCATGTTCCCTTATGAACCTCTCGGAGTGCATAATCTGCATCTGTCTCGGAAGGCACCGTAGAAGCGGGACGGAGTATCCTCGTTTGTATAGGATGCCATCTACTAGTGTAAACCAAGCCGCTTGGGTTCGTAGTGTTCGCTTCACTTTGTTTTCGAGTTGAACTCCTTTCTCTAAATACTCGAACGATTGGGGTCATCCAGGTCCGCTTCTCGGCGGTTTCGATTGTATATATCTTCTTTGCGTCAAGTGACGGGCGACATTGTGTGACAAAGACATCCGCGATGGCATCCGTCCCTCGGGTCGAACCGAGCCGAGCTAAGGCATCCGCCCCGCATGTTCTCGGCTCGGGGCACATGTAAGACTTTTGTCTTAAAGTGTGATAATCTCTTCTTGACAAGTCCAAATATTGTGCAATTTTTGCTCTTTAAGCCGTACTGCCGTTGATTTGATGAGCGACCCGAGAATCACTTGTGTACCAATAGTTGTTTTAGGCCCATAGAAGCCGCCATCTCTAAGCCTGCCGAGAAGTACCTCGTATTCGGCTTCATTGTTCATTGCAGGGAACTAAAATCGTACGGCCGAGCAAAGCAGCACTTTTTATTTGGATCGATTATCACGATTCCGCCCCCTGCTTTCGACTGCTGCGTGGAAGAGCCACAAACGAACAATTTCCATTCTTGGTCTTCCATAACTTCCAATCGTATGGAAGGTGTGAATTGCCACAAAGTCGGCTAAAGCCTTCCTTTTATTGCGTGCGTGGTTCGTATATAATATCAAACTGACCGAGTTCGACAAATATTTTGATCATCCGACCAGAAGTATCGGGTCGGTGTAGTACTTGCTTCAGTGGGTAGTTCGTCAAGACTATGACCTTGTGCTCTAGAAAATATGGACGGAGTTTCCGCGCCGCAGTGACTAGCGAATAAGCCAATTTTTCCATTGGTGGATAGCGGAGCTCGGCGTCATGTAACGCTTGGCTGGTGTAATAGATCGGATGTTGAATAGAACCATCTAACATGATTAACACCGAACTGATAGCGTATTCGGATACCGCCAGGTACAAATACAAGTCCTCCCCTTGGGTAGGTTTTTGCAATATAGGAATTGAAGAAAGGTGTTGTTTGAGGGATTCAAAGGCAGTCTGTGCTCGCTTAGTCCACTCAAAATTTCTACTCTTTTTTATAATTTCAAAGAAAGGTTTGCACTTGTCCGTGGATCGTGAAACAAATCGGTTAAGGGCGCCAATCGGCTGTTAGGCTTTGTACCCTTTTTACGAGTTCGGGGTTCTAGATCAATTATGACTTTTATTTTGTCTGGGTTGGCTTCGATTCCCCTTTGGGTGATCATATACCCCAGAAATTTACCCGAGCCGACCCCAAACGTACACTTTCTTGGGTTTAACATCATCTTGTACTCTCTCAAAACAAAGAAACATTTTATTAAGATCGTTCGGATGATCGGATATGTACAATGATTTTACCAACATGTCATCTACATAGACTTCCATAGTGTGACCTATCATTTTTTCAAACATCTTATTTACTAACCTTTGGTAGGTCGCACCAAAGATTCTTCAACCCGGGCGGCATCATCTTGTAAATAAATTCCACGAAGCAGAGAAGAATGATGTATTTTCTTCGTCTTCTGGGTGCATTCGTATTTGGTTGTAACCGGTATGCATCCATGAAGCTCATCGATTCGTGTCCCGGCCGTGACATCCACCATATAATCAATATTTGGCAATGGATAAGCGTCCCTTAGGGCATGCCTTATTCAGTCGGTAAAATCCACACACAGCGCCATCGCCATTGCTCTTCTTTACCAAAACAGATTGGCAACCCATCGGGATAGAGGGCTTCCCGGATGAATTGATTGTCTATCAACTTGTTAACCTCGGCCTCGAGTCTTTGCTTGTCTGTCGGTAGGCCGAGCTTACGCTTTTCTCGGATAATCAAGCGGCACGTTAGATCAATATTGAGGCGGTGGCATGCATACTTAGGGTCAATTCCGGGCATGTCTGCATGAGTCCATGCAAAGACGTCAAGATTATTTTCCAAAAACTCAATCAGCTCGGTTCGATATGGTTCTGGGAATTCATGACCAATACGCACTGGCGCCCGCTTGGCCTTCCAACGTTGATTGTATCAACCTTGTTCTACTGGTTCCGCTCGTTTTTTTTTTGCTCTGCCCCTCTTTGATCTGCAGGGGCAATTCATCTTCAGTGGCCGGCTCGTTCTCGAGTGCCGGCTCGCCTTCTTCCATCATCGGCTCCTTCCCAGGTCGACGACCTGGATTATCCTCCTGAACGATCACCTCTTTCCGCTCGGACTCCTCCTTGGGCAGGGGATCGCCTTGTGTGGTTCCACTGGTTTGTCCTCGTTCTTCCACGTTAATCTCTACTGGTCGGAGTTTGAGAGAGCATTCTCGTGACTCCCTTTGATTCCCTTTATGTATAGCCTCGCCATCAGATGTTGGGAATTTTATACAAAAATGATATATTGAAACGGCTGCTTTTATATGATAAAGCAATGGCCTTCCAATGATAGCATTGTACTCCGAATCGGCATTGATTATTTTGAATGTTGTCATGACGGTCCGTTTATGCAACCCTTGTCCCATTTGGATGGGTAAATCAACTTCCCCGAGCGGGACTATCATTCCTCCTCCAAACCCTGAGAATGCTATCGTTGCATGGACGGGATATAGCTATCGTCCACGTTCAATCTTCAAAAGCTCGGACATAAATGATCGACGAATAGCTCCCGAGTCGATCAAAATTACGTGGGACCGGAATACCCAAAATCGGTGCGGAATGACCAGGGGGGTCGGAATGAGGATGGACCACCTGGTCGGCACCCGCATCCGAGAACACAAAGTGGCCGGTGGGTTGGCCTTCCTTAACTTCCGCCACCCGAACTTGTCTTTCGGCATTGGCTACCTGTCTAATATCATTCCTTTTTCTGTTGGAGCGGCTATCCTCGGCTGTGTTAGTATTGATTCGATTTACACTCGACATCATGAGGATCTCCCTACCCTGGTTTTCGGTAGGAGAGTGGATTGGTTACGCGCTCGGATTGACACTCTTGAGCGATCTTGGGTGGGGGTGGTAGTTCATGAACGTATCTTTTAAGACCGCCTTGCCGAACAATCCACATAATTTCTCTCGACTAGATCTCGGCACTCGTCGGTATCGTGACCTATTGATTTATGATAGGCACAATATCGACGTGAATCTAGTTTTGTCGCTCGACCTTCAAAGGCCGAGCCGGAGGTAACAAATTTAGACCTGTCTTCATTCCATATGGGTCGATGGAGTGTGGGTCAAAGTACTCTCGGTCGGCAACTTCGGCTCGCGCTTCCTGGCGAGCCCTAAATCCGGTGGTCGGGTTTTCCGAGAACGGTCTAAATCCCGACCGCCCAATTCAATGGTTCTTTCCTTCCGTCCTTTCTCACGCCCCACGGCGGTGCTCGGGGCGGTTACTTGCCATGGCTTCTTCCGCGCAAATATGGCGTTCGCACGGACCAAAATTCTTGGTGCACGAGGTAGCCCCGATTCATGGATGGAGTAGTTAAACCAAGTCTCGGGGCAAGTCCAGGCCATGGTGCGATTAAAATGGCGTCATCCGACACCGGTTCCATCTCTCGAACTTGCTTGTTGAACCGAGAAATATAGCTTTTCAGGGGCTCGTCCTTCCCTTGTTTGATGTTCACGAGGGAGTCCTTAGGTGCGGCTCGGACTTTGGACGTTAAGAAATGCGTCGTAAAGGCGGAGGCCAGATCTCCCCATGCCCGAATGGACCCCTGTGGTAGGGTCCTAAACCAACAATGGGCTCGGTCGCCCAGAGTCAGTGGGAAGGCCCTGCAAAGGATGGCATCACTAGGACCGTACAGTTCCATCCATGCTAAGTACTTGTGGACGTGAGTGGTCGGGTCGGTTTCCCCATTGTAGAGACCGACCTGGGGGATCTTCAATTTTGGCGGTAATGGGGTCGCCAGGATTCCAGGGGAAAATGGCGACATAACAGCTGGTTGGTTCATTGCTTGGGGCGGTCTTGAGACTGTTCGCCTTCCGACCGCGCTTCTTCCAACCTGCTCAAACGACGACGCAGTGTATTTCTACATCCCGTTCTGCCATAGGCTAGCCCTTGAATCGATTCACCCTAAGTGCTCCTCGCTCATCCGGAAACCCGAGCCGGGAACTTATCGATCGAGCCGGGCGAAAAGGATCAACTCCCGGTCGTCCCCGCGAACACCGAGTGGGCGTGGCGATGTCGTGTTGGCTCCGTGTGACTCGCTACGACTTTGTCCTTCCTCATCTTCTCGCGGCCGCCTTCCTCGTCACGACGGACAAGTTGTTCATTACCCGAACTAGCTTCTTGGGCTTCATCATGAGAAGCCCGGGAACTTGAGGATTGATATTAACATTTAGTTGTGGATTGAGTGGGTTAGTATTTACAAGGAGTGGAGGAGGTGCTTGAGAGTTTGTGGTAGCGAGAGTTTGTGATATGAGTTGGTTCATTTCTTTGTACAAAAGTTGGGTTGGCAATTAGGCGAGCGAAAGGAAATAAAGTAGTGCTCCCCGCTTCGTTTGGAGCATATTTTGGCCATTAGTAGTCCGCGGTTTGGTTGTTCAAATGTTGCTCTTGATCAAACGGGCATTTCTCATTGTTGACTCATTTTGTCAATTATGAAAAGATTAAGCGTTAAACTTTACCTGGTTTTCACTTAACTTGCTTTTGCTTGGAACTCGACTAGACCAATACGGGCCCTCCTTCTAGCGCCAATTTGTTGGCGTGCGTTTGGTCAACAAGCGAAATATGTAAAAGATTTAACACGTGGAAATGTAAACGTGCGTAACGTGTGTTTATTTCTCGGCTAATTCGCCTTTTTTGCATAATGCCGAGGCCGAATTATTGGGGTCGGTCTTTTTTACAATCGTACTCTTTCTTTTTTTTCTTTTTTTGATCCCCCCTTCCAATCTCTCTCTATCGGACTTTTTATACCCCTTGAGTCAGTGGGTTTACGATAGTCATCTTTGCACTAACTATTCATTAATTAGTAAAATAATTAAAGAAAGACACATGTCCCTCTCTAACTATGCATGTCAGTCAAAACTTGTCACTTGTCGACTTCTCTTTATAACTTTCTGACATGTGGCAGTTTCTGATACCAATAAAGCGTTAAGCATGGGCGTGTGATTATTTTTATGAGTCTGTCGCGCATGCGTTTCCCGTCGAAATTTGGGCTCGGGGCTCGGGGCTCGGGGCTCGGCAGCCGTGTTGCGGTTGGGCTCGGTAGTGGGCGAGCCTAATTCGTGACGTGTCGCCGCGCCGCGATTCTTGGCGTCACGCCACCCGCAGTCTCCTACTCGTGCGTGTCTTTGATGATGACGTGGATTAATTTCTTCCAGCTCGGCTCGGACGTTATCATTTTGTGTAATTATATTCGTAAATATATTTTTTCTCATTCAAAAAAAAGCTAAACGGATTATAACTTTAACTTAAATAATTTCCATTATCTTCAGTATCATCGTTTTGTATGTACATGCTTGTACATAACTTCAACTTAAATAATTATTTTTGCTATATATTATTTTTCTTAGTTTTACTATTTAATAAATATTTTTAACGGCTATATAATAATTAGCTTAAAAGTGTCCTCTGTTAGAATATTAGGCGCGATTTATGCTCCAAAATTAATATGGTAACTTCTATACACGTGACAATCATCCGTGCGGTGGAATAGGAGATGAAACACCACCTTGAAATAGAAGATCCCATCCGCTTGTTTAGACCCATCACTCGTATCTTCACCAGTGGATATGTCTATTATCCAATTCAAGCCATGTGCCACGGTGTTCACTCTATGTTGTATGTGTGTTATGAGAGACACTTTCTCGCCACACTGTTTTGTTATCACCCAAATTAAATACTTATTTGGAAATTACCATTCTAACCTCGTCCCGGTCGAAGTTACCATCCTAATCTTGTCTCGCCGAAATTGCTAAAATGTCCCCAGGATCCACGGCTTTTTTATACAAAATTAACCACAATAAAAACAAAACCAACCATTTTTCATACTTGAAATTCACCCAATGAGAGATGCATCCAAATTTAATTGAAGCGCGCCTCTAAGGAGAGGTTTAACCAAGTTAATAGACACTAGAAGTTTGATATTAGGGAGAATTTTTTTTCTAGCCACTATGGATAGTGGAACTACTTTTCTACCCAATTTTATAAAAAACAACTTTTCTACCCACAATGACTTAACTACCCTTACTAATGGGTTGGATACTTACGGTACGATCGGGCCCTAAAGTACGGCCCGATAGTACCCCCTGAAGGGGGAATGCGATCGGGCCGTCCATATGTGCACCCTTCATCGCACCCCGCTTCAAGGGTACTATCGGCGCGTCCATATGTGCGACCTATCGTACCCGCTGGAGGGGTACTATCGGGCCGTCCATATGTGCCGCCCTATCGTACCTCGTTCAAGCGGGTACTATCGGGTCGTCCATATGTGCGACCCTATCGCACCTCGTTCAAGGGGTACTATCGGGCCGTCCCATATGTGCGGCCTATCAACCAAATACACACCGAAAAAAAAAAATTCAGGAAGGATTTACGATGCGATGGTGCCTGGAACTAGGGTACGATAGTGCCCTACATAAAGTAGGGCACGATAGTACCATACATCATGGCACGATAGTACCAGGTAATTGGGAGTACGATCGTACCTAGAATTACTATGGTACGATAGTGCCCTACATGCTGTAGGGCACGATAGTACCCTGGTGTTTTCTGGGTACGATCGTACTCAGTTAAAGATCAACATGGCACGATAGTACCATGTTGAGAGCCCGATAGTGCCACGTTAAACTTTCCAGTTTAAAATTTTTTCTAGTTCTGGCGAATTTTCTATCTTTATACATAAATATTTACAGAAAGTAATATATTGCCTTGGTTCAAAATGTGTCTTCAATCGTTTCTTGTAGCTTCAAAAATCGGAAAATACAAGTCTTCAATCGTCTTCAATTTGTGGAAGGAAGAAAATGAGGAAGAAGGGAGGAAGAAAATTTGAAAAGAAGTGAGGGAGGAAGTTTGTTTTACTTTAAGCAAGAAAGAGAGAGAGTTGAGGGGCAATTTTGACTTTTCCATGTAAAAGTGGGTAGAATAGTTGTTTTTATAAAAGTTGGTCAAGAAAGTGTTTTCTTAAACCCAAATGGGTAAAAATATACATTTTCTCTTGATATTATGTGTATCTTTGATACTTTCAGTTTCTGGGATATGGATATCAGACATTAATGGGAACATATTGCCAATGTGAAGCCCAATCTCTGTTTAAAAATAATTATTTAATTATCATGCAACTAACGGAAATAAACGGTCTTAACTATTAATTTATGCTCTTATATTATTCTATAGTATCACTAGTTTAAAAAAATATTAATAATAATGATTCTATAATTTAGACTAATCAAATGCACGGTGTTCAGTATAACTGTAGTCTTTCAAATGAAATATGGAGTCTATATCTTTTTCTCAGCCCACATGACGAAAATCCTAAAGCACCCAATCGTTTGAAACTAAGAAAAAAAAATGGTGTAATCGGTTGTTCACTCGGTACGGGGGCAACAAGACTGGTATTGAATATCTTATTTATCGGGAAAAAAAAGAAAACTTTACTAATAATTCCTAAAGTATGAGAAGTGCCCACTACAAAAAAAAAAAAAGGATATGTAGCAACACAAGTTTAGCAACTCTTTTAGAAAGTGTCATTAAAACTAAAACTATAACGACGCTTTTTAAAAGCGTTTTTAAGTAACGACACTTTCACGAAAGTATCATTTTATTTATCAATATGATGACGTTTTTTAAAAAGCGTTTTTAAGTAATGACACTTTCTCAAAAGTGTCATCTTTTTCACCAATATGATGACGCTTTTTAAAAAGCGTATTTAAGTAATGACATTTTCACAAATGTGTCACCTTTTTCACAAAAATGGCAACACATACTTAGTGACTCTTCTAAAAAGTGTAATTACAGCTAAGGTTGTAACGACGCTTTTTAAAAAGCGTATTTAAGTAATGACACTTTAAAAAATGTGTCAGTTTTTTTTTACCAATATAATGACGCTTTTTAAAAAGCGTATTTAAGTAATAACATTTTCACAAAAGTGTCAGTATTTTTACCAATAAAGACGACACTTTTAGAAAGCGTATTTAAGTAATGACTTTTTTCACAAAAGTGTCGGCATTTTTTTCCAATATAGACAACGCTTTCTTAAAAAGCGTAGTTAAGCAATGACATTTTCACAAAAGTGTCGGCATTTTTACCAGCACTGACGACACTTTTTAGAAAGCGCATTTAAGTAATAATATTTTCACAAATGTGTCGACATTTTTTACAAATATAGACAACGCTTTTTTAAAAAGCGTAATTAAGTGATGACATTTTCACAAAAGTGTCGGCATTTTTACCAATATAGACAACCTTTTTTAGAAAGCATATTTAAGTAATGATATTTTCACAAAAGAGTCAGCATCACCAATACAGATGACGCTTTTTAGAAAGCGTATTTAGGTAATGGCATTTTCACAAAAGTGTATTTTCACCAATATAATCGACGCTTTCTCAAAAGCGTAATTAAATAATGATATTTTCACAAAAGTGTCTGTATTTTAACCAATATAGGTGACGTTTTTTTAAAAGAAATGACATTTTCACAAAAGTGTTTGTATTTTCACAAAAGGCGACTTAGGAATTAGGATGCTCCACACTAGCAATGCATTCAAGACTGGTACTGAATATGGGGCGTCTAATTTTTAAATGGATTAAAGTATAATATGTACAATCCATATATTTATATAAGATAAAATAGATGACGAAAATTATTCATATTTTTCCATAATTTTATAACCGTCAATAAATCAGATAATAAATAAAACGTGTTGTATCAATCACTACAAGAATCTGGAACTGTCGCAACAAAGGTATTTGCGACAACAATTTGTTTTGCAACGACGACATGTAGTCAATGGGGGACAAGGGGGGCTACTTCCCCCCAAAAGTTTTTAAAAAATCCCCCCTCCCAAATTTTCAAAATTATTTTTCATTGTCCTCATGCCCACAAATAGGAATGCATGTTTTTTTCACCATTAACATTGTAACTACTCCTTGAGTTTTTTGGTCTGTGATTTAGGAAGAATTTCCATATCAGTATGATTGTTGTTTTATTGGAAATAAAATCAGTTCTACTGTGTTAAGGCTGGGAAAGCTCAAGTTCTTCGAAATTTTCTACTGTAGGAACGTTAAAATTGAATTTAAATCAAAAGTAGAACAATGTGTCGTACAGTTGATTATACATGTCACTAATTTTCTATGTTCGTTAGTAATTAAATACGTGAATGTCTATTGTGAGTCTTTTGTTTATTACTTTGCTTCTAAATAGCGAACGGGAAGAACCATAAAGAAATTGCTACTGATTTTGATTTGTTCAGGCCCCATCCCTGCACTTTTTTTTTAAATACCATTGTAGTTGAATATTTTATTTTTCTTTATGGATGATTTACAGAAATTTGTGGGTAAGTTGTGTTTGAAAAATAATATGTTCTAATTGTTGTTCCTATTTCCTAAAATGTGTAATTTTAGTTAGATTATGCTGCTACTTTTGCTCTTTACATTTCATGTTTCCTGTTTACGGTTTTGAAATGATGCTCTTTACAAATCTTTTAACTTCTGAGGAACTCAATATATGCTTGTTTAGGTTACTGAGATCATTAGTTACATGACTTGTTGATCCAGAATCTGGATATACCCAAAATTTTCATTTCCAATTTTCAAGGGTGGTCGAGCTTCCAAAATGTGTTAGATTGGGTGTGGGATTCTTATGAGTGAAAGAATGATCATTCTTGTACCAGCATTTATCAGCTGCATGTCTGGAACTTGACATATTTGGCAAACAAGTCTGTTGCCTTGAAACCTGCCTCATCTTTCTCTAAAACAACCTCTAGCATAGCTTCTACCTCCTTTATCAGTGTGGTTTCAATTTTGTAACATTCTTTGTCCTTTCCACTTTGGTGATTGTGCTCATTAAGCCTCTTGTTGAAGGATTGAGTTGCAGTATGAACTGAGGGTTGAGAGTTAACCTTCAAAATTGGCAATAGAAATTCTATAAGATTTGTTACATGTTCCTTGCATCACTAAGACCCTTTAGTAGCCCCACTTTTGAGTCATCTCCTGCAACTCAATCAACATAACCAAGATTCACATCAAATAAATTATATATATGCTATCAACCTTTTTTCGTCGAAAACACAAGACAGTTTTTCAAGTTTGATAAAAGAATTATAAAATGTACTTAGACTTTGGAGAGTAGCGTGAACAATACAGCCCCTCCAAGAGATGTTTGACAAGAAAAGAAGCTAAGGGGCACTTTTTAAGGGAGTATTTGTAATTTTGAGGAAAAACTGAATTTTTTTAATAAGTAGGCTTATTCTAAGGGACACTTTTTGTACTTTACACTAAAACTTATATGGGAAGTGGACCTTGATGAAGTCAATTAATTTGATCTCATAAAGCACTGATACTTCAGAACTTAATCCTCCAGCTTTAGCGGGATCCAACAAATCAGAAGTGATTTTGGCAATAGCTTCTTCTCTTTTTCTCATTGTCATTCTTGCATATGGACATATCTATATTTGATCATATGAGTAATTTGCACGAAACATTTTGAGAGTTAATTTACTAAATGAGGATTAATATGTCACCCGCTTCCCAAAGTTGAATGAGATATATCTATATTTGATCACATGAGTAATTTGCCTCTTCATTGTGAGGAAAAACAAAAAAACCCGATAAAAAGAATAAAATGGGCGAAACACTGGGGCGTCAAATACGGAGAAGAAGGTCATCATGAAGGCAACACGATAAGATTTTGTAATTGCGTACCTGAAATAATAATGCAATTAGGTAAATAAATAGTCTTTTCAAGGAAAAAACCAAAAAATGAAGAACACACTGAAACAAGTTTAAAGGAAAGTATGAGCCACTTCGGCAAAATTTACAGTTCCTCGGTATCTTCATCTTCTTTCGTTCTTATTTTCCTTTATATTTTTTATTTGGGGTGGGAGGGAGGGGAGGGCGCAATACATGGTGTTGAGATCTCTTTTTACTCAAGAAATATTGAAGTTGCACCAAATCCAGTTCACTGCATCTTTTTAACTATTCCTCATACTTAGAGCACATGTCAGGTTCCTATTGTGTTGGTTATTTAGCTATAAAGTTATTAGGTGATCGAATTCGAACAAATCAACTATTAAAGGAGTATTGAGTGATCTCTCTCTTTATCATTAAAAACCAGCTCACTGTTTATGTCCATGAATGAAACAAAGCAACTAAGACCAGAAGAAGGGTCCTGTTATGCTGAATAATCAAATGAGTGGATGAGTATGTTTTGATTTGCTATTACTAGGTACAAATGAGAAAATTTGTGATATAAGTTTAATAGCAAATTGTAAACACCATACGTTCTTTCTTTAGAAGTCAATCAAAATGTTACGCAGATAACAAAAATAAAAGATGGGGAACAAGACACTTAACAACAAAGAGAACCACACCACATAATAAATTGTTATGTCCAAACTCTCATTGATTAAAAATACCCTGCCATTTGTTTTGTAGCTTAATTACTCTATGACACCTCTTATAATGTGTTGTGTTGGTATTAATGCATTGTTTTGTCATTTGTTGCATGACAGGATAATTATATAGAGCTAAAAAAAGAAGGTAAGCTGAAAATCAAAGGAGCAAGATCAACATGTTTGAGTAGAACAAGTATTCAAGCTACCCATGATGTAATATCCGTTTTTTTTTATATAATTATTGTTAATATTAATTATTATTATTATTATTATTATCAAATTATTCTTACAATTATTTTTTTTATTATTTATTATTATTATCATTAATATTATTTGATAACAACTAGTAAAAATAATTATTCAGGCCCAATTCAACATGTTAATTTCAGAAATTCATTATGGGCCCAAAGTCTTTCCCCAATTTTAAAAGTCCAAGTCCAATAGAATTCTTTAATAAACCCTAGTCATCCCAAACTCCAGAAATTCATTCTATAAATACACAACCTAGCCCTACAAATATTTCCGACCGCTATCAAAAATCAAGAAAAGGTAAATAAATTTTGATTCTCTGCTGCTACTTTTTTTTTTCACGCCGAACACAACCAAAACTAGAGATTTCTTCCTCCACAGTCCACCCATGTACCACGCAAACCCCCGTTTCGCCGGAAATAAATTTTCTGTCACCCTCCGGTTTCACGCCCAAATAAGTCGGTCAAATAATTTTGGGCACAAAAAAAAAAAATAGAGAGAGAGAAAAGAGATGAAGATGATGGAGCAGTGAGGGTCATGACCAATTTGGAGAGAGTTTGAGTTGTTTACGGGAGAGAAGGAAACTAGGAATTGAAAAGATGGGCTTTTGATGTGGGAATTTCGTAGAAATAGGATTTTTAACCCCTATCTTCCAGAAGTTATAAAATTGACCCCTCCAGTTTCTTATTAATGTTTTTTTTTTTATATTAACCCATTAGTATTTTCCTTTCCAAGCCAATTCAATACCCTTTACCAAATTCAATTATTCAGTTTTCCTTCTTAATCAGTTAATTCTTTTTCTTTTTATTTAGTAATTTATTTTTCTTAATTATTATTTTACTATATTATTAATTGTAGTTTATAATTTATTTGTAGAAAACGAAGAAAACGAGGAGTAGAATTTCCTGCATTATTGCATTCTCCGCACAGACATCTGCATTTTTTTGAGGTGGGGATATTTTATTCTCTTATTGTTTGTCGCTATTAAATGCTTCGTATACGTGTAATTGTTTATGTGCGATGTGAAATAAATTATGTTAGCCTGGGGCTGTAAGAAGGTTCGGGATCAAAAGTGTCCTCGGGGTGAACCCGCAGTGTTAAAAGTAGTCTGGGGCTGTAAGAAGGTTCGGGATCAAAAGCATCCTCGGGGTGAACCCGCAGTACTTAGTCAGGGGCTGTAAGAAGGTCCGGGATAAAAAGTATCCTCGGGGTGAACCCGCAGTACTATAAAGTAACTGGCCAGTCAAAATAAAAGTTAAATTACATGTTGAATGTTTATGATTATGCCTATTGTTGTATTTAATCTTGACAAACGTGTCCCCATTGAGCGAGTTGAAAGCTCACCCCATATTCATTAACATTTTTCAGGTTAAGGAGTCCATGCGAGGATTGGAGGCGGTGGATGCGAAATTAATGTTTTATTTATTTTACAAAAATTAGGAATATTTTGTTTTGTTAACAAATTTTAGTTACCATTTATTTTTGAATGACTGTCTTGTGGGTTCGAATTAAAAGTACTTTTGTTTATTTGGATGCAAGTTTTTAATCATATGCTATTTTTTTAAAATTGTGTTCTTTTATTTAAGCTTATTGCACTTCTTAGATAAAATATTTATACGATTAGAAATTTGGGTCGTTACAAGTGGTATCAGAGCGGGTCTACGGTTCTGTAGACTTGTTAAAAAAATAAATATGTCTTTCCAAATATTTCAAAAAAAAAAAAATTAATAGTATAGTGACATCCACCTCCACCATATCTCGCCGGATTCCTTAAGGTATGCAAATTTATTATGTCAGTACTCAATTTATTCATAATATGCCATGTCACATTATTATGCAGCATACATTATTCCTGTAGTTATGTCTTGTTGCTTTTATTTCATACTCCTTATTGCATGCGTATTTGTTGTATTAGAAGAACGAACTCTAGGCTCCTCGCGAAAAAAAAAAATAGAGACTCATAAGGAATCATATTGACTTCATAGTACTAATATATATATATATATATATAATGACTTTTTTTTATTTTTTATTTTATTTCGACTACTATGTGATAATAACTTAAGATGGGTACTAAGAACGTACTGCGTATGATAATAGGAATATGGCTCCACGAAATCCTCCACGAGTGCCTCGACGCCCCCGAACCTTTAACCAGAACAATGCTGGGAACCAAGACAATGAAGGGAACCCAGCTAACACTGGAAACCAACCTACGGCTGGAGACTTGTTTGCGGAGATTCTCAATCTTTGTCTGAGAACCACAATGGGAACAATAACAACAACAGTACTAGAGTGGTGGAACAATTTCGCCATTACCGTCCACCCACCTTTAATGGACGTGATGGCCCAGCAGCAGTTGAAGAATGGTTAAGAGCACTAGAAAGAATTTTCAGACTTATAGCTTGCACTGATGAACAACGAGTGGCTTGTGCCGCCTTCCAACTGACTGATGATGCAGACCATTGGTGGGAAGGTTACTGGAGAAACAGGACTGAAGAAGAACGTGATGCATTATCCTGGGATGAATTCAAGGAAGTGGTGATGGAGAAGTACTTCCCTAGATCCTACCGTGACAAGAAGGAAACAGAATTTCTGAACTTTAAGCAAAGGGGATTGACCGTAACCGAATACGAAAGGGAGTTTAACCAATTATGTCGGTTTGCACCACATCTGGTTGATACCGACCTAAAGAAAGCTTTGAGATTCAGAAGGGGATTGAGGTCACAATTGTCTGGAATTCTATCTGCACAGGGGACTTGGAATATTCTCAGATGGTTAGACGGGCTAATGAAGTTGAAGCAGGACTAGCGGGGGATGATGACCGCAAGCCAGCCGTTGTGTCAGAAAAGAGGAAGTTTGATGGGACAAAGCCAAGTAAAATGGGGAATCAGAATAAACAGATAAGAACTGATGGAAATTCTCGCCCGAGTGCACCAAACAATAAGCCGACCTGCCCGAAATGCGGTAGGAATCACTACGGGAATGTTTAGCGGACAAGGAAAGTGTTTTATGTGCAAGAAACCAGGTCACGATGCTTCAAATTGCCCATTCTTTGAAAGACGAGAAGGAAATGAGGGGACAAGGAGGCACCGCTCGAATGTATGCTATGACGCGAGGAAGAGGCGGATCGAACCCCGGTACAATGTCGTCGTATGTTAACAATATCCGGAATACCGCGCTTGTACTTTTCGATCTTCGGTGCCACACACTCATTTATATCTGCTAAGTTTCATGATATAATGGACATAAGGATGCTAGAATAGATGTACCCCTAGAGATTAGTTTGCCATCCGGAAAGACAATAATTACGGCGTAATGGACAATGATATAGACGTGGACATTGGGGAAAACATCTAGAAGTCAAGTATACATAATTGAGATGAAGGATTTTGACGTAATCCTAGGCATGAATTGGCTTAGTAAGTATCAAAGGCGAGCATTAAGTGCCAAGAGAAGGAGATAACACTCAAACTACCTGGAGATGAGGATATTACATTCTACGGAGTTAACTCTAAGTCTGCATCATGAAGTTATATCGGCGATGAAAGCGAAAGATGTTGGCGAAAGAGAATTGTCGGGGTATTTAGTAAGTCTAGTCGAAGCTCGGCGACGGACCTATCACCTGAGACGTACCAATTGTTCGAGAATTTTTAGACGTATTCCCGGAGGACTTGCCGGAGTTCCGCCCCGACCGTCAAGTCGAATTCTCAATAGACTTGGTACACAGGCAAGACCGATATCTAAGGCACCCTACAGGATGGCACCAAAGGAGTTACAAGAACTAAAAGTGCAGATACAAGAATTGTTGGACTTGGGTTTTATCAGACCTAGTGTATCACCCTGGGGAGCACCAGTCCTATTTGTTAAGAAGAAGGATGGGTCATTAAGGATGTGTATCGATTATAGAGAACTTAATCGACTCACGGTGAAGAACAAGTATCCACTGCCAAGAATCGAGGACTTGTTTGATCAATTGAGGGGTGCTAGTACTTTTTCTAAGATTGATTTGAGATCGGGGTATCACCAATTGAAGATTAAGGAGAGTGATATCTCGAAGACAGCATTTAGGACCCGATATGGGCATTATGAGTTTGTAGTGATGCCATTTGGGTTGAGTAACGCGCCAGCAGTGTTCATGGACTTGATGAATAGAGTGTTCCATCCATTTTTGGACCAATTCGTCATAGTCTTTATAGACGACATACTCGTGTATTCAAGGGACAAGGAACAACACGAGGAACACTTGAGAATAGTGCTTGAGACACTTCGCAAGGAGAAGTTATACGCGAAGTTCAAGAAGTGTGAATTCTGGATAGACCGAGTTGGATTTCTTGGTCATGTAATCACTGCAAACGGAATTGAAGTGGATCCAGTAAAGGTTGAGGCAGTTAATGAATGGAAGGCACCCACGAATGCGAGTGAGGTTCGCAGTTTCTTGGGATTGGCAGGATACTATCGCAGATTTATAGAGGGATTTTCGAAAATAGCTGCGCCTTGACTCGACTCACCAGAAAGGGAGAGAAATTTTTGTGGACCGAGAAATGTGATGAGAGCTTCCAAGAGTTGAAACAAAAACTAACTTCCGCACCAGTATGTTGACGATTCCTGACCCAACCACGGACTTTGTGATTTACAGTGACGCATCAAAACAAGGTTTGGGGTGCGTATTGATGCAACACGGAAATGTGGTTGCCTATGCCTCAAGACAATTAAAGCCACACGAACTGAACTACCCGACTCACGATTTGGAGTTAGCTGCAGTAGTCCATGCACTGAAGATTTGGAGACATTATCTGTATGGTGGAAAATGTGAGATATTCACCGATCATAAGAGTTTGAAATATCTATTTACTCAGAAGGAGTTAAATATGAGACAAAGGAGATGGCTAGAACTGGTTAAGGACTATGACTGCACCATCAACTATCATCCGGGCAAAGCTAATGTAGTGGCTGATGCCTTGAGTCGTAAGACCAAGGGTGAGTTGGCTAGTTTGCTCACACAACAAGAGCAATTGATACGAGAGTTTGCGAGCCTGAAGATTGAAGTCATAACCCCACCGAGAAGTACAAATGCGGTATTGGCATCCTTGGTAGTTCAACCCACTTTGAGAGAAAGGATCAAAGAAGCACAAGGTCGAGATCAATTTTTGAACAAGATGAAGGGACGAGTTCGAGAAGGAAATATAAAAGGGTTTGTCATAGTGGATGATGGTGTTTTGACGTATGAAGGGAGATTGTGTGTTCCTAAGGAGGAAGAACTTAGGAAAGAGATACTAGAAGAAGCTCATTGTACGCCATACACAGCCCACCCGGGAGGTACAAAGATGTACCGAGATCTAAGAGAAGCCTTTTGGTGGCGAAGTATGAAGAGAGACATTGGATCTTTTGTGGAGAAATGTTTGATATGCCAGCAAGTCAAAGCCGAGCATCAACGACCGTCTGGTTTGCTCAAACCTCTTGAAATCCCAGAATGGAAATGGGAACACATAACGATGGATTTTGTAGTAGGACTACCACGATCAGCAAAAGGAAATAAAGCGGTATGGGTCGTAGTAGATCGATTGACGAAGTCAGCTCACTTTCTGCGCGATTAAAATGACATTCAAAGATGGAACAAAGATGCGCAAATATACATCCAAGAGATAGTGAAACTACATGGAGTTCCGGTGTCCATTGTGTCGGACAGAGATACAAGATTCACTTCTAAGTTTTGGGGAAGCTTACAGACTGCTTTGGGAACAAAACTGAAGTTTAGTACGGCTTACCATCCGCAGACAGACGGACAGTCTGAGAGGACGATACAGATATTAGAAGACATGTTGAGGGCATGTGTGCTTGATATAGGACGAAACTGGGAATCATTACTACCGCTGGTGGAGTTTGCTTATAACAACAGTTACCAAGCTACTATTGGGATGGCCCCTTACGAGGCATTGTACGGGAGAAAGTGTAGGTCTCCATTGTACTGGAGCGAGGTCGGAGAAAAGAAGATGTTGGGACCGGAGTTGGTTCGACAGACAGTGGAAAAGATAGCAAAAATCCAAGATCGAATCAGAATGGCACAAGATAGACAGAAATCGTATGCTGATCGCCGAAGGAAAGACTTACAGTTCGAGGTGGGAGACAATGTGTTTCTCAAGGTAGCACCAGTAAGAGGAGTGATAAGATTTGGTGATAAAGGAAAGCTAAGGCCAAGGTACATAGGACCGTTTGAAATTTTGAAAAGAGTCGGAGATCTAGCTTATCAGCTTGCATTACCGCCGCGTCTTTCAGGCGTACATGATGTTTTTCATATATCAATGTTGAGAAAGTATGTTCATGACCCAAGTCATATTGTTAATTACAAAGACCTGCAGATTAACGATGACTTATCCTACGAAGAAGCACCTGAAGCCATTCTGGAGCGAAAGGTTCATAAGTTGAGGAATAAAGACATAACCCTGATTAAAGTGCAATGGAGACGTCATGGGATAAATGAAGCCACATGGGAGCGTGAAGAGGAGATACGTGCCAAGTACCCCGACTCCTTAATTTTTGGTAAGTTATCGAATTTCGAGGACGAAATTTAGTTAAGGGGGATAGGATGTAATATCCGTTTTTTTTATATAATTATTGTTAATATTAATTATTATTATTATTATTATTATTATTATTATTATCAAATTATTCTTACAATTATTTTTTTTATTATTTATTATTATTATCATTAATATTATTTGATAACAACTAGTAAAAATAATTATTCGTGCCCAATTCAACATGTTAATTTCTGAAATTCATTATGGGCCCAAAGTCTTTCCCCAATTTTAAAAGTCCAAGTCCAATAGAATTCTTTAATAAACCCTAGTCATCCCAAACTCCAGAAATTCATTCTATAAATACACAACCTAGCCCTACAAATATTTCCGACCGCTATCAAAAATCAAGAAAAGGTAAAAAAATTTTGATTCTCTGCTGCTACTTTTTTTTTCACGCCGAACACAACCAAAACTAGAGATTTCTTCCTCCACAGTCCACCCATGTACCACGCAAACCCCCGTTTCGCCGGAAATAAATTTTCTGTCACCCTCCGGTTTCACGCCCAAATAAGTCGGTCAAATAATTTTGGGCACAAAAAAAAAAAAAAAAAAAGAGAGAGAGAGGTAGAGGGACTGCCACGAGACCGCTGGTGCCGTTGCCGATGCGCCGCCGCACTTAGCTCGTCGCCACCGTACAGAAGTGATGATGGGTTTGAAGGGAAGTGATAATTAGAGTTATAATTGGGGAATTTTGGGAAAAAAAAAGAGAAAAAAAAAAGAAAAGGAGAGATTGAAGGGGCACGACCAAGGGGGGGGGTTTATTTGAGAGGCTTGATGGGTCTTAGATTTTGGAGATGAAGGAAACTAAGAAAAATGAAAAAAAAAAAAAATAGAGAGAAAAGAGATGAAGATGATGGAGCAGTGAGGGTCATGACCAATTTGGAGAGAGTTTGAGTTGTTTACGGGAGAGAAGGAAACTAGGAATTGAAAAGATGGGCTTTTGATGTGGGAATTTCGTAGAAATAGGATTTTTAACCCCTATCTTCCAGAAGTTATAAAATTGACCCCTCCAGTTTCTTATTAATGTTTTTTTTTATATATATTAACCCATTAGTATTTTCCTTTCCAAGCCAATTCAATACCCTTTACCAAATTCAATTATTCAGTTTTCCTTCTTAATCAGTTAATTCTTTTTCTTTTTATTTAGTAATTTATTTTTCTTAATTATTATTTTACTATATTATTAATTGTAGTTTATAATTTATTTGTAGAAAACGAAGAAAACGAGGAGTAGAATTTCCTGCATTATTGCATTCTCCGCACAGACATCTGCATTTTTTTGAGGTGGGGATATTTTATTCTCTTATTGTTTGTCGCTATTAAATGCTTCGTATACGTGTAATTGTTTATGTGCGATGTGAAATAAATTATGTTAGCCTGGGGCTGTAAGAAGGTCCGGGATCAAAAGTGTCCTCGGGGTGAACCCGCAGTGTTAAAAGTAGTCTGGGGCTGTAAGAAGGTCCGGGATCAAAAGCATCCTCGGGGTGAACCCGCAGATTTAGTCGTGGGTCAGTAAGAAGGTCCGGGATAAAAAGTATCCTCGGGGTGAACCCGCGATTATAAAAAAATCGCCAAAATAAAAGTTAAATTACATGTTGAATGTTTATGATTATGCCTATTGTTGTATTTAATCTTGACAAACGTGTCCCCGTTGAGCGAGTTGAAAGCTCACCCCATATTCATTAACATTTTTCGTGTTAAGGAGTCCATGCGGATTGGAGGCGGTGGATGCGAAATTAATGTTTTATTTATTTTACAAAAATTAGGAATATTTTGTTTTGTTAACAAATTTTAGTTACCATTTATTTTTGAATGACTCCTTGTGTGGTTCGAATTAAAAGTACTTTTGTTTATTTGGATGCAAGTTTTTAATCATATGCTATTTTTTTAAAATTGTGTTCTTTTATTTAAGCTTATTGCACTGCTTAGATAAAATATTTATACGATTAGAAATTTGGGTCGTTACACATGACTTGGCTAGAATTTTGTTTGTGAATAGTTAAATTTGTTTGGTTTATTAGTCTTTGATTCTTTAAGCTGATGGGGGTTATTCTTGTTAAGTATTCTTTTGTTTTCAAGATCTGAAATATGAGATGATTTTTTTTTTCCTTTTATTTGGTGTTTGTTCATTCATTTACTTCATTTCATGGACCTTGAAACTGTTCCATTCCCCTTGTTTTTTTGGTTGTTTTAATTTCTTCACTGTAATGTACATGTGACTCCAGTTCAATAAACTGGATATATACTTTCAGGATAAAGCACTTGATGTATTTGCACCTTTGTTATATATAGCGATCTTGTTGTTTGGATGGTAGTCTATTCATTGTTTAATTACTTGCCTTGTTTATATTATTCAACCTTCAAACCGCAAATATGTTCATTCCTATCCAAATTCAATCACCTTTTTCCTTAAAATGCCCTTTAATTTGTCCCCCATACTATTTGAAGGTCCATGTCTATAGGAATTTTGCTTCATCCGAAAATAAAAGTGGACCAATATATCACCGACCATTCTCTTGGGCTCTGCTTTTTAATCTAATATTATTTCTTGGATTGTGACGGTAAATTGAGTTTGTTTCCACTAATGATCAAGGCTAAACTCTGTTATCTTAAGCAAAATCATTTTATTCCATTGCACCTCATAGCATGCAAGTGATCTTGGTTTGCTCAATGTATTGTACTTTTAGACTCCATAATGCAATAATGTTGAAATTAATTGGTGGAGGTTGGTGAAAGAGTATCACATATAATGGAGCGCCACTAAGAGAAGCATACAACATCTAAAGATTATTCTTTCAAGGGGATTTCTAAAAGTATGCCTTGATTTGGGATTGGGGCTTTTTTAAACTTGCAAAATTGTATTATAGAGTGGTTAAAAGTGAGAGTGAATGAGGATGCATTATTTCTGCACCATGTTCATATAAGTTGGCAGTCACCCCCATGTGTTAGAAAATTTATTAGGTGCATTATCCCAGCCTTTCAGTGAACCAATCTGTTTTGCGTGTTCATCTTTATTCAGACTAATAAAAAGTATATCATGGGAACTGATATTATAGTTGTAATTCATATTTTACATTTTAAATATCTCAGATATTTACAAAGGAACTGATCATAAGGTCTTATTTCATAATTTATTTGCTATAATTAGCTTTATTGTACTAAGAATTACTCCCATCTTTTCAGGTTGTTTTACGAGAGGGGTCGAAGGATGTTTCACGATGTGTCTGTTCCATTTCCACTACCACTCATTAGATTTTTATTTAAAAACATTACTCGTAAGGATTTGCAATGTAAGTTGACAAATTGGGAACTATGAGGATGTTGCAACATTAAGGCTTTTAAGTACTCGTTTGTGTAGCCATATTTTGGCCTTTATGTATACTCGTGCACATTTTGAATAGATAGCTTAATGCAAGTTATATTTTTTAATTTCGATTATAATTAATTATTTGTTGATTTAGATTGGTGAATATTGTGCTATTGTGGTTAATTATAGAGGTAAAACACAATATTGTTAAGAAAAATGAAATCAATTTTAAAAAACAAACAACATTGGTTATAAAGTGATGTGTTAAAACGTAATGACAACGTTATTCTAATATAGACATCGCTTTCAAACCGATGTCATTTCGTAACTAACTAAACCAAAACAACAACACTTATAAGTCATTGTGGTTTCAAGAATCAACATCGGGTAATAACTGATGTTACAAAACGATGTTGTTATATGAAACAACGTCGGTGAAGAACCGCTTTGTTAAATAGTTCGCACTTCGACAACAGGATCTTTAACATCACGTATTTTTCTTAATTAACATCAGTTTTTCACCGATGTTGTTTCACTTTATTGACATCGGTGGAAAACCGATGTTGAAAACCCCGCCTTTAACAACAGGGGTTTCAACATCGGTTTTTTTCATTAGACATCGGTTAATAACCGATGTCTATTAGCATTTCAGCATAATCTGAGTCTGAATATCCTACTAGCTTGAATCCTCCTTCCTTTGGACACCATAAGCCAACTTCTTGGCATCCCTTCAAATACCTTACGATTCTCTTAGCTGCAGTCATGTGACTCTCTTTTGGTGCAGATTGAAATCTGGCACATACACCTACAACAAAGGTGATGTCTGGCCT
Source organism: Rehmannia glutinosa (assembly GCA_016081115.2). Lineage (NCBI taxonomy): Eukaryota > Viridiplantae > Streptophyta > Magnoliopsida > Lamiales > Orobanchaceae > Rehmannia > Rehmannia glutinosa. The sequence continues at coordinate 62,559,588 of CM071930.1, read as the reverse complement.
GCTTGCTGTTAAATAGCGCAAAGATCCAATGAGGGCTCTATATCTAGTTTGATCAACAGCTTTGCAATCTGCATCCATGTCCATATTGACTAATGTATTCATAGGAATCTTCCCTGATGACTTTTCTTTCATGTCAAATTTCCTCATCAAATCTATAGTATACTTGGTTTGACATATGAAGGTTCCACCCTTCATTTTCTTGACTTGAAGTCTTAAGAAGAAATTCAGCTCTCCCATCATGCTCATTTCAAACTTGCCTTGCATGAGGTTTGAGAACTTATCACACAGCTCTTTGTTTGTGGATCCAAAGATGATGTCATCCACATATATTTGAACAAGAAATATACTCTCTCCATCTTGAATCCTGAATAGTGTTCTGTCAACTTTGCCTTTGGTGAATCCATTGTCAATTAGAAATTGTGACAATGTGTCATGCCATGCTCTTGGTGCTTGTTTCAATCCATACAATGCCTTCTTGAGCTTGTAGACCTTATCTCCAATAGTTTTCTGCTCAAAACCTAGAGGTTGTTCAACATAGACTTCTTCCTCTAATGATCCGTTCAAAAATGCACTTTTCACATCCATTTGGTATACAGTGAAGTTCTTATCTGCAGCATAAGCAAGAAACATCCTTATTGCTTCCAATCTAGCAACAGGAGCAAAGGTTTCATCAAAATCTATACCTTCCTCTTGGAAATACCCTTTGGCTGCCAATCTTTCTTTGTTTCTGACAACAGATCCTTCCTCATTCATCTTGTTTCTGAATACCCACTTAGTACCAATGACATTTTGGTGAGTAGGTCTTTGAACTAATTCTCATACTTTGTTTCTTTCAAACTGATTCAGCTCTTCTTGCATGGCATGAATCCAATGTGTGTCTTCCAAGGCTTGAGACACATCTTTAGGCTCTATTTTTGGAAATAAAACAAGTTAACATAGCTTCAAGTTGTGCTTTGAATCTGGTTTTTATGCCATCTCTAACATCTCCAATGATTAACTCAGGTGGATGGTCTCTCAGCCATCTCACATCAAGTTGGAGTAAGTCTGTTGGATTCAGTCGTCTCGCAGTTAAGTTGTTTTGAACACCTTCTTCATCATTTAGCTGCAGACCTTCCAGTTGTCTTTGAGATTCAGCTATCTCATCATCATTAGGGTTGAGTGCTTTCACATCTGCTTCAACATATGGACTCTTCTGCATAGTTGGCTGATTCTGCTTCTCAGCTAACTCATCAATGTCTTCTCCATTCACATTTGGCTCATCAAATACCACATGAATGGACTCTTCTATGACCATAGTCCTCTTGTTTATCACTCTATAGGCTTTACTCTCAGCTGAGTATCCCAAAAAGATACCTTCATCAACTTTAACATCAAAAGCCTTCAAAATATCTTTGCCATTGTTGTGGATGAAGCATTTACATCCAAATATCTTAAAATATCCGACATTTGACTTTTTCCCTGTCCAAATATCATAGGGAGTCTTAGTTAATTGCCTATTTATCATGCATCTATTCTGAGTATAGCATGTTGTATTTATGGCTTCAGCCCAAGATCTCTTAGGCAATCCAGCTTCAGCTAACATTGTCCTTGCAGCTTCCTTGAGACTTCTATTCCTTCTTTCAGCTACTCCATTTTGTTGTGGAGTTCTTATTGTTGATAACTCATGAGCAATATATTTCAACACAATACTAAGTTATAATTCCATTGACAACCTCAGTTCCTCTGTCAGACCTTATCTTTATAATGGTTTGACTCTTTTCATTTTGAACTCTTCTCATCAGCTTTGGTAACTTCTGCAGTGTTTCCTTCTTTTTACACGTGAAAATTGTCCATGTATATATTGAATAATCATCCACCACCACTAAGGTGTATTTCTTTCCACTGATGCTAGCTGGCTCAACATGACCAAATGATCCATATGCAACAGATGCAATATCCTTGTTGAAGAATGATTTGGCTTATCCTTGAAAGATGATTTGATTTGCTTTCTCATCTGGTTTGCATCACAGATGCTTCTTTCTTATATACTGAGTCAGGAAATCCTTCTACAATATGACCCCTTGCAAGCTTGTTGATTGTCTTGAAATTCAGGTGACTCGGCTTCTTGTGCCACAGTCAACTAGATTATGATGTACTCATGGCTAACAGACATGTGCTTCGTGTAGTAGTTGACAAATCCACTACATATATGTTTTTCTATCTTGTCCCTTGCAGCACTATCTCATTTGATTTAGCATCCTTGATCTGGCATACTCCCATGTTGAATCCCACATTGTAGGCTTTGTCACAGAGTTGGTTGATGCTTAATAGATTTAAATTTAGACCTTCAACATATGCAACATCCGTGATCTCCATCCATTTTCTTGATGGATCATGTGCTTTTGATTTCCCCCCAGCTTCATTTCTCCAAATATGACTTTTGCACCTTTGATTTCTTTGAATTTTGATAGATTTCTCTTGTTTTTACGTCATATGTCCTGAAAAACCACTATCTATGTACCAGGTTCCTTGGCACTCACCGTTTCTTGAACATGCAATCAAGGAAATTAATTTTTTGGTACCCATACTTGCGTGGTCCCGGGGGTTAGTGCTATAAGATGCTCCAACCAACCTATAGTCAGATGATCTGACTCTAAGAGATTGTCATCTATCAGTTCCATAATCATAATACACATTTGCGAATTGCTTGGGGATTTTAGGATCATACAGTTGTCTCTTTTATCTGTATGCTCGTGTGTGTGCTTGAGCATTTGCTTTTCTGGGGTAATAGTGGAATTTCTGGATGTTGTGCTTGGGTGCATGTGTGTGCTGATAATAGCTCTTTTGCCTTAGGAATGACCTTTGCTGAGGTTGAGGTCTTTGCCACTTTGGCTTGTATCCCATAGGTCTTTGCTGATATTTCACATGATTATTCCAATCAGCTTGGTTTGGATAGATTCAACCATTCCCATCATGTGTATTTCTTTGATGAAATCTCTAGGGCTTTTGGTAGCTTTGTTTAGCTTTTACAGAGTATTTTATGTTAGGAGTCTGCTGATGGACTTCTCTAAATTTCTTTTCAGTTGTCCTCTCAGCATACTCTACTGGCTTCTTTCCTTTTCCCTTATATCCAAGGCCAATATGATTGTGATTGTGTTTTGGTGTGAGTGTTGGTGCAACATATGGTGTTTTGGACTTTTGGATTCCCTCATTGCTTGAAGATCCTTTTTCCAAAATCACTTTGAGAGTTTGACTATGCACAAAGGAATTGAATCTTATGTTTGCCTTATCTCCACACTCTTTTTGACTCATTATAAGTTCATCCAATGATTTGGATGCTTTTGTAAATGAGGCAATCACATTTTTAAGATCTTTTTCTCTCTTTTCTGTAGCAGCTAACTCTGCTAAGATCTTGGCATTTGCAGCCTTCAACTTAGTGTTCTCATCAGCAATGTGACTAAGAGTACTTAGCTCTTTAGTCAGCTGTGAGTTTTGGCTTTTAAGCTGACTATTTTCCTCATTTAAAAGTGTGTGTGAGGTTTTAATGTGCTCAAAATCTTTCATCATTTTGCCTAATGAATCATAAAATCTATGGGTGATGAAGTGTGTGTATCACAGTCATTATCACTTGAATCTGAATGAGATTAGTTAGATTGTACCTCATCTTCTTGATCTTGTTCTTTGGCCATGAGGCAGATCATAGCCTTTTCCTCAGTATCACTTGAGTAGTCTGCTTCACTACTATCTGGGTCTGCTGCTTCTTTGCACTTAGTTGGCTCAAGATCTCGGCAACAACATGGCTTTCTTTTTCTTTTCTTCTTTCCCTCAAGACTCTATTTCTTCTTCATTCCTGTATTTGTTGGTGGTGGATAGGAATAGTCAACAACGAAAGTATCCTGGTTGTCTGCAATTCCAACACAGGTTTTCAGCTCTCTGATAGTCATCTCTTTGATTTTCAGCTCTCTTGGGTGGCCTATCCTCTCTTGCTTTGGAAGGTGTTGAATGTCTCCTGGAGGTCTCTCCTTGTTTCTTTGGTAGTTCTTGTTAAAGAACTTGTTGAATATTTTAACCATGAGAGCAATTTCCTCCTGGTCAATGGTTTCCTTAGGCTCGACTTTTTCTTTCCTTCACTGCCAACAATGCGGCTCTTGGGTACAACTATTTCTCTTGCTCTTTTCTTCTCAGCTCAAACTCATAGGCTTTGAGGTCTGAGAATAGATCATGATTTGATGTCTTTGAGAGGTCCATTCAGTGTCTCAGGGCCATGACCTTCATTTCCCATTCAGCTGGGAGGGCTCTTAGAATCTTCATGCACATCTCCTTCTGGGTGTATTCTTTCCTAATAGTTGAAAGCTCATTTGTGATTTCTGTGAATCTGGTATCCAACATCCAGGACTCTCACCGCAAGTATTTTAAAATTTTCAAATTTTTGAACAGCAACAGTTAATTTATTCTCTTTAATATGTTCTAATCCTTCACAAATCAGGGTTAGTTTATCCCCGATTTCTTTGGCTGATTTACATGACTTCCCTTTATTGAACATAGCCTTGTCCAATATCTTGTAGATAATATAATTGGCCACATTGTCCAGGTTGTATCTCTTTCTATTTTAATTTGTCCATTCACAGCGAGGTTTATCAACCATGGTTTGGTCAGCTTTCTTTGAGATCCTCTCCTTCATCTTGAGGTGTTCTTCGTACAACAATGTTGACTTTGAATATTTGAAATGGCCCATCCTCTATCACAAGCCACATTTCATCGTGTAAAGCTGATAGGTGAGCATGCATACGAATCTTCAAGTCATCAAAATCTTCCACAGTAAACATAGGAATGCGAGTTATATTGGCTTCCATGATAATAACTTTTCTTTTTGAAATGAAAGACTTTGAAAACACAAGTGTTAAACCTTTTGAAAAATATTGAGATTAAGTTCAGTAACCAGTACGGAAGGATCAATGCACCAACCACTCTGATACCACTTGTAGGTCCCAAGGGTGTGGTGTAAGGTTTAGAAGGGGGGGGGGCTAAATAAACCTTACCAAAATTTTCACTTTTAGTCCTTTTAAAAGTATTCAACAGAGTTGACTCAAATCAGCTAAGTCCTTGGGGGACAGCTAGGTTGGCTTTCTTCAACTAAGTTACCCACTCGATCAACAGACTTGGCTTAGTTGTTGATAGTATAACTTTGTTGCGTCAGCTAACACTTAACTTTTTAGTTGATTTGGTTTTATACAGCGGAAGACTTAACACCCTTAGTAAATTTTAAGCACGTTTTTAACACTTGTTTTTAGCACTTGTTATTATCAGTTGGATAGCAATTTAACTTATCAGCAGATATAAAAATATGCACGAAAGTAAATGCTGAAAGTAAATGACACAAGCAGATTTTATAGTGGTCGAGGATGGGATAATTCCTCTAATCCACTCTTCTCCAACTCCTGGAGGAATCCACTAAGTAATAGATCAGGTTACAAAGCAGTTCTTCAGTCTAGAGACAGCCTTGATCACACAGATGGCTTCTCCTGCGACTCAGCTTCTTCACAAGACAGTTACCTTGCTACTTCAGCTCCCTTCAAGCCTTTGTAATTGATCACACAACCTTCCAACAAACTTGAAACTTCTGGTTCGACCTTGAACCTTGCTACAGCTCCTTCAAACTTGGAGAGTAGACACCTTTTTGTTCTTGAAACTTTTCCTCTTCAACAGGTTGAAGTAATCTTTCCTTCACAATGTGTGTTGGATCGAGTTCCTTCGAGTTTTAGGCTTGAGGAATTTTCTTGATAAGCTTTGAGAATATTGCAGGTTATGCTTGCTTGATAATTGCTTGATTCGTTCGTATATCTTGTGACCTTTTCTCAAATGTTTCCTTAGCCTTTTATAGTGCTCATTTGAAAATTTGTCCATTGAAGAGATGGGCAATTTTCAAATGACACTTGCTTTTTCGTTGGCTTGTCTTTTCTTGGCCTGCAGCATTGTAATGTTGACCCTTCCTCGTATTAAATGACTCTGCAGTTTTACAGGGCCTGACACATACTTTAGTGTTTCCCATTGGTTTATTCCTTTTGCATATTTCTGGGCCAAACACTTTAAGACCTAGCAGCTTGGACTTATTACTATATTGAGTAATATCCTTGACTTCCTTCCAACGGATCAATGTCAGTCGTCTTGACTTGACTGCGGCTTTTACCCCTTTGACTTGAGTCTGCTCCAATCATATGGGAATGACTTAACTGTCAATTCGACTGTTAGACTTGGATCTTCACTGACTTGATGACACTTCCACATCTTTTACACAGTTGTTCCTCAGTCGTGTCCCCTTTAGTCAAGTCTTTGCCTTCCATCTTGACCATACTCAGCTGACACACAGTGGAGTCTTCATTCTTGTCTTCAGTTGACTTCTTGTATTTTTTGACATAGCCGACTTCACTCGGCGCTTTCAGTCCTATCTATTACAACATAGAAATACAACGAAAATGGGGTGCCAACTTCCTATTCTAAGTTTTACATGGTATCATCAAAATCTAACAAATAAATTTCCTAACACAATACTACCAAGGCTTCTCATTTTGGAGATATGAAAATCTCTGAAAATCTCATTTTACAAAAGGTTTTATGTGTACCTTTTTTTCCTTCAACCTTATTTTTGTTTCTCAATTAGCTCAATCATCAAATTATGCTTTGCAATTTCTGTCTTCACATTGTTTCTTGCAGGACATGAAAACCCTGAAGATGATTGGTTCTGGTGAACAAAAAGATGGTTTATATATGTTTAAGCCTCAGTCCTTTGCTTCTATGGATTCTTCAAATTCATTTGTATGGCACTCAAGGCTAGGTCATACATCAGCTAGCAAAATGGCTTTGATTCCTGATATTTCTGTAAAACATATTGATTTTCATTTTTGTGACATTTGTCACTTTGCTAAACAGAAAAAGATGTCCTCTTCTAAAAGCACTTCTTGTTCTGATGTTGTATTTGATTTGATTCATTGTGACATTTGGGGACCTTTTTCAACTATTTCTTATTCTGGTTTTAAATATTTTCTTACAATAGTTGATGATTTCTCTAGATAAACATGGATATACTTGCTTAAATTCAAGTTTGATACAAAAGCTTGTTTGCAAACCTTTGCCAATATGGTTCTAACTCAATTTGAGAAGAAGAACAATGTTATCGAATCGTAATGGTTAGTTTTTCTAAATGAATTTTACAATTCTAATGGAATTTTGCATCAAGTTAGTTGTTGAAACACCACAACAAAATAGTATTGTTGAACGCAAACATCAATATTTATTACAGTTTGCTAGAGCCTTATTGTTTCAGTCTAAAGTGACTCTTTCTTTTTGGGATGAATGTATCCTCACAGCTGCTCACATAATCAATAGACTTCCCACTCCAATCCTTCACAATAAAACTCCTTTTGAAGTCATGTTTAACGAAATTCCTGATATTCTCACTTTAAAGTATTTGGTTGCCTTGCTTATGTTTCTACTCTTACAGCACACATACACAAATTTTAATCATGAGCTTCAAAGTGTGTTTTCATTGGTTACCCTCTTGGTTCAACGGGTTATAAGCTTTATAATCTTCAGTCAAATAAGGTTCTCATATCTAGACATGCATGTCATATTTTGTGAAAATATTTTTCCTTTTCAATCTTATGTTCCAAATTTTGTTTCTAACAACACTCTTATGTTTCTTGTTTCACAAAACATTTCTGATTTTTTAAATCATTCTGATACTACTCCACATGATCAGTCAGTGGAAATTTTGCAAAATATTCCTACACATAGTCCTACACAAAGTGATCCTTATGACAACTCTGGGACTACACTTCTTATTCCCATTAATCATGTTACACATGATGCTCCTACTTCACCAATTCTTAGAAGATCATCTAGGTCTAGAACAACCCCTTCTTATCTTCAAGTCTATGACTATCAAATACCTCCATCTATTCATTCACAAAATTCTTCTCAGACACAAAATTCCTCTCAGACACAAACTTTAGCACAAAGTGTTATTTCTGGTAAACAATATCCAATACAGGAGTTTCTTTCTATTGACAAACCTTCTCACAAGCAAAAGTCTTTTATAACACATATTTCTCAAGTAAAAGAACCTAAAACATATGCTCAAGCCAGCAAACTAAAGGAATGGCAAGATGCAAGGAAAGCTGAAATTACAACACTTGAAAAGAATCAAACTTGGGTAATGACTGAATTACCTGCTAATAAGCATTGTATAGGATGCAAATGGATCTACAAAGTCAAATATAGATCAAATGGATCTACTGAAAGATACAAAGCTCGACTTGTAGCCAAAGGCTACACACAAGGGAAGGGTTAAATTATTTTGATATTTTTTCACCAGTTGCTAAAATAACTACAGTAAGATTGTTAATTGCCCTGGCAGCTGCTCAAGGCTGGTTTTTACACCAATTTGATGTAAATAATGCATTCCTATATGGAGATCTCCATGAAGAAGTCTACATGTTTCCACCTCCAGGTTATTCACAGTCAAACGACAAAAAGGTATGCAGATTGACAAAGAACCTGTATGGTCTAAAACAGACATCAAGGCAATGGTTTCAAAAATTGACTTCATGTCTCCTTAGATATGGCTTTAACAATTAAGGTCAGACGACTCTCTATTCACTACGTCAAATTCTGATTCCATTACTATTTTTTGTATTTATGTGGATGATATAATTCTAGCAGGAAATGATATCAATAAAATTGAAGCAATAGAACTTCATTTGGATGAAAATTTCACTATTAAAGATCTTGGCACTCTTAAATACATTTTAGGTATTGAAGTGGCTAGATCAGCTAAAGGTATTCACATATGCGGAGAAAATATGCCTTAGATTTACTCACATTAAACCTGTCTTTCTTAGTTCCAAACCTAATACTACTTTTATGGATTGCAAAGTTCAATTCTCAACTACGATTCTTCTCCTCTTCTTTGATCCTTCACAATATAGAAGATTAATTGGAAGAATGTTGTATTTGACTATAACTAGACATGAACCATCTTTTAGCATACAAACTCTAAGCCAATATCTATCCAAACCTACTACCACTCATCTAGCAGCAGCACATAGAGTTCGGAGATATATTAAATCAACTCCAGGAAAAGGACTCTTTTATTCATCTGCTTCTTCCTTACATTTGAAAAGTTTTAGCGATGCGGATTAAGCTAGATGTCAAGAAACAAGAAGGAGTGTGAGTGGATTTGCAGTGTTCTTAGGGGACTCTCTCATTTCCTGGAAGTCAAAGAAGCAGTCTACTGTTAGTCGCTCTTCTGCTGAAGCTGAATACAAAGCAATTGCTCTTATTACTTGTGAGATACAATGGCTCACACACCTTCTTGAAGATATGCATATAACACATACACAATCACTGGTTTATCAAACAACAAAAATCTGCATATTCTATTTCACAGAACTCTTGTCATCATGAAAGAACAAAGTATATCCAATTGGATTGCCACTTTGTCAGGGAAAAGCTCCAAGAAGGCTTATTCAAATAGATATACATTCCCTCAGCTCAACAAACGACTGACATATTCACAAAACCTCTACCACCTCACCAATTCAGTTACCTCATTAGCAAGTTGAGCATGCTAAACATTCATGCTCCATTTGGGGAGGAGGGGTGTAAAGACTCTAAAATAGACTCAAATGCATCTTAGTGAATTCAAGGATCATTTGTGTTTCATTTCAAATAGCAGTTAAGTTAGTTTAGTTTCAGTTAAGTTAGTTACAAGACTACAGCTCTATTTAAGAAGATGTTGTATCATCTTTTAATCCATTCAGTTCATTTCTTTTGTAATTCTACACTAACAAGACTACAGCTCTATTTAAGATGTTGTATCATCTTTTAATCCATTCAGTTCATTTCTTTTGTAATTCTACAAGATTCAATGCCAACTTCTCTCTTTATTCACAAAAATATCCTTCAAAAACCATAATCAAAAGTACTTTTATTTCCAAACATATATCATAACAACAGTTCACACAATTAACTAAATATATTCTCAATTCTCACACAAAAATCAATAAAATTTGAAAATTTATTTTCTAACACTAGAAACTGGAAAATGGACTTGGAAATACATCCATACAAATGTCTTGAATCTGGCCCCCTAACCATGTAATCTAACAGGGCCAGGTTTGGCTAGAGTTGATAAAGCATCTCTTTAGTCTAGGGATGGCAAAATGACCCGCCCCGAGACCCGTGGCGGGGCAGGGCGGGTCTGAGTATCACCTCCGCCCCGTTCCCGTGCTATGTTTTTATTTTTTAATATATTTAATGTATATTTTACATGTATATTATGCAAAATAATATAGCTTTATGTATTTAATATTATATTTAACATGTATAATGACAAATTTTATAAAAGAATATGTATGTATAATACAAAATATAATATTAACAAATTATTAAAAATATAAAATATAAGATAAAAATATAAAAAAAAAATCAACATGGGGCAACACGCGACCCGTGGCGGGTCGCCCCGCCCCATTGCCATCGCTACTTTAGTCCTACTATATGCCAAAGATTCCCAGAAAATTATGTTAAAAAATAAAAAGAGCGTAACCTAACATATGTGTAAATAACCATCATCTTAATCCAGAGTCGTGTTATAGATTAAAATATAATAGAGTTGATAAGCATAAGTTCACATTTTGAAACTCCCACGGTTTATAAGAAAATCTTAAATTTAATAAATAATTAAAATATAAATAATTTTTAAAAGAATGAAAATAAGAAACCTAAGTATTAATTTTGAGGCAGTGTTCAACAACTAACATATAATATATAAAATTTCTTTTGTTAGGTTAAACCGTGAGTTTTTTGTTTTTGTTTTTTTTAATTTACCTTGTAAAAACAATAGAGATGAGAAAGGAAGCCACAATGTCCTAAACCAACGTATCGACCTCATTATGATTAAACTTCATTGTTTTTCCATCAACTGGAATTATGCAGAAGAACAACATAGCTCATAAAATGCAAGATGCACTTGAAGAAGCCATAAGAATGTTTTCAACCTGGAAAAAAATTCTTTTTTCTCTCAAAACAAAGATATTCAAACATTAGAAAACTGGTCAGGCCATGGGCAACTGGAGGACAAAGCAGTCTGCTCTTTCTATTTTGCCTGAGGGTGAGATGCTATAAAGTCAACTGCAAGATTGATGGAGTTGATTTTGTCTGCTTCATTGTCTGGAATCTCAAAACCAAACTCTTCTTCAAGAGCCATCACAATTTCCACACTGTCTAAACTATCTAGCCCGAGATCATTCTGGAAATGAGCATTTAGAGTAACCTACAAAACATGTTCAAATATTAAGCAAAGATTAGTATTAGTCCATTAACCTTTGAGAAAAAATGCAAGAAACATCGCAAATACATTTGTCTGAAATCAACTTTTACCCATTTTTTTATATATGAATCCCTTTCATTTATGCCCCGATAAAATCTTTAATTTAGGTAGTTCACAAATAATAAAGGTCAACTATTTTTCAACCAATTTGTTCTACTATGACAGGAAATTGCTCATCTTTGTGTGTGTGTGTGCGTTTTATGAAACCAAACAGTATCCACTGCAACACAGTCAAAGTTCGTAACAAATAGTATGTTGCACACCAGAATGAGGTAAAATGGTCTTCAAGGTGCAAGGAAATATGGCGATGTAAAGTCATCAGCAGGGTTAGAAGAAGGCCTCATGCCTGTAGTGGTGTTGGTTGTTTTTTCAGTTGAAGCCATTGAAGAACTTTAACAAAACCGCAGCAAGAAATCTTGATAAAGAATGAGAAAAAGAAATTTGCGTGGTGATGAGAAATCACCTAAACTGATACCATGTTGAATTTGATATCAAGAATCAATAAGAAATCTGTAAAGAAGTACATCAGACTTCACAGCAGAGTTGAGAGATGGAATAAAATTTATTATAGAATTGTAAATCTTAACTTGATATACAGGATGAATGTTAGTCTATTTATACAAACCATTGGAGAGATGTTTAATCTCAGCCTTCTATTTACAATGTGTAATCAATGGTATAGAACATAACTTAACTGAATTATAACTAAAATACCTAACTACCAACTATTTATCTGATTTTGATCCTTGACATACAATTTGATTGTCTGATAAGTTTGGCTGGATAAAAAGACCTTAGACGTGTATTCAGCATTTTGGTTGCATCTTGATTATGTCTGTTTTTCTTAAATATGTCTCTCTTGTATTTGTTTAGTGTGTGTTTAGGTGTTTGGGGAATTTATAGAGTGTTGGAGTTAGTGCTGTTCTGTCAGGTTACTTTATTGTATTATTCAATTGTCTCGTAGACTGATGTTGAACACTCTTATGAAATTGTAAGTACGGGAAAATTTGCCGTTTTTCGTGTAGTGGTAGTTTGTATTAGAATTTTATGCGCCTCACAAAGTTCTAGGCACAAAATTGATTGTTATTCATGTTGTTCTTTACATGGTAGTTCGAAGGATGCCTTGAAATTGGTATCTTGAGCTAAGGTACGATAGTTGAAAAGAAAAATAAAAGATGATGGTAAATGGTTTATGTTCATGTTTTTCGAGAAAATAGGACCACCTGTTCCTCCTAGTTCTTCCCTCATATTGTTTTCATGTTGGCACCATGCAAACAATCTAGTGCTATCTTGGATACTCAACTCTATATCCAAGGATATTCGCCAAAGTCTCTTATACTTTAACACAGCTCAAGAAGTGTGGGAGGAGCTTAAAATTCGTTATGTACGAGTGATGGTCCGAGGGTTTTTGATCAAATTCTGTCACAGCCTACTATAACCAATTCAAAACCATCTGGGACGAATACATAAGTTTTAGGCCTGTTGCGAAGTGTTCTTGTGGACAGTGCACTTGTTATGTTTCATCTCTTATGTCAACTATTTAACAATCCGACTCTGTGATAAAATTTCTAGTTGGACTGCATGAGTCATATGCACAAATTAAGTAGTCAACTTCTCTTGGTTTCACCATTGCCTTCTTTAGCCAAGGTCTATTCTTTGCTGCTACAAGAGGAGTCACGGAGAGGCCTAAACAACTCTGTTACTACTACTAATCCTATAGAATCTATGGCTATGATGGCAAAACCTTCTAATGGATCAAGATTTGTATATAATAAAGAAAAGAAGAAACCAAGATGTTCTCATTGTGGCTTCACTGGGCACACATTAGACAAATGCTTTCAGATTATAGGCTCTCCACCAGGTTGGAAAAGGCCTAAAGGTCAAGAATTGCAAAAGACTCTGACAATGCTAATGTTGTGGTTTCTTCTCCTACACAGCCTGATTCTAATGCCTCTGAGCATCCTTTATTTTCACAAGACATGGTGGAACAGTTTCTAGCTTATGCTCAAAGCCAGTCTCTAAAGAATACTCAAGAAGCTCCTCATTCTGCAGCTGCTTCAATCTCAGGCAATATTGTTGCTTGTCATAGTGCTATAACTTCTGATATTAAATGGATTTTAGACACAGGGGCTACAGACCATATGGTATGTAATAAATCCTTTTATCCTCACACTCCCACTCTTGTTTCTATTCTTATTCACCTGCCTAATGGTAGTACAACAATGGCAACACATAGGGATATTAGAATATCTGATAATCTAGTCTTATATAAAACTCCATGTGTTCCTGCTTTTAATTTTAATCTAGTATATGTCTCTAAGCTGGCAAATTATTCAAATTGTGTTGTACATTTCTTACCCTCACATTGTATATTACAGGATTTGAAAAACAAGATGATGATTGGTTCTGCTAGACAGCAAGGTGGTCTTTATCACCTCCAGCTCCCCTCAGTTGCTGCTTCTATACAAATAGATGTTGCCTTGTGGCATGTTAGGCTAGGACATTTATGAGCTAAAAGATTGTCTATGTTGCCTATTTTTTCTGTTTCTAAAGACAAGTTTGAAACTTGTGATGTATGTCATCTAGCAAAACAAAAGAAATTGCCTTTTCACTGTTTCAGAAGCTATTTTTGATATTGTTCATTGTGATGTTTGGGGTCCGTTTTCTACTATATCTCATAATGGTTTTAAATACTTCCTTACTTTAGTAGATGATCATTCAAGATGTACATGGATATATCTTCTAAAACAAAAATCCGATACTTCTTCATGTTTGGAATCATTTTATAACATGGTTCATACTCAGTTTGAGAAAAGGATCAAAATCATCAGGTCTGATAATGGTACTGAATTCATATTGCCAAATTTTTATAGTTCCAAAGGCATCATTCATCAAACTAGTTGTGTGGAGACTCCACAACAAAATGGTTTAGCAAAAGGAAACATCAACACTTATTACAAGTTGCTAGAGCATTGTTGTTTCATTCAAAAGTTCCTTTAACTTTTTGGGATGATTGTATACTAACTGTTGCTCATTTGATTAACAGGATCCCTACTCCAATTTTATGTAATTTGTCTCCTTTTGAAAAGCTTTTTGGCAAGAAGCCTAATTATGAGCATCTTAGGATGTTTGGATGCCTTGCTCTTGCATATGCCTCCACTCTTCAAATGCAAAGAACCAAGTTTCAACCTCGATCAAAATGTGTATTCTAAGGGTATTCAATTGGTAGTAAAGGTTACAAATTGTTTGATTTACAAACAAAACAAACTTTTATTTCTAGAAATGTGGAGTTTTGTGAAAATAATTTTCCTTTTCAATCAACTTCTGCTGAAACTACCAGTTTAACTCAATGTTTACAGATATAAGTACTGATTATCTATTACCTACTTCTGTAAATAATCCACAAATTGTTACTCAAAATGAGATGCCTCAGTCTCATGATACAAAGGACACTCCTCTTAATCCTAGTCCTCCACACAATCCAGCTCCCATTCCACCACATGATCCAGCTCCCATTTCAACAGATACTCAGAATAATGATCAATCTACTAATCTTAGAAGATCTGGTAGAAATAGAGTTGTCCCTCATTATTTGCAAGTTTATGATTGTGCACCCCCACAATTTAGACAGAATTCTTCAAATGCAGCTTATTCCTTGGAAACTAATTATCCTATTTCAGCTTCAATATCCACTGACAAGTTTTCTAACAGCCATAAAGCTTTTACTTCAGATCACAGAACCAAAAACATTTGCACAAGTCAACAAGGTACAAGAATGGAGGGATGCAATGTTAGCGAAACTCAAGCTCTTGAGAAGAACAATGCATGGACTTTAACTGAACTTCCTCCAAATAAGAATTGTATAGGTTGCAAGTGGGTGTACAAGATCAAATACAAATCAGATGGCTCTTTGGAAAGATACAAGGCAAGACTTGTAGCAAAAGGGTCTTAGACTACTTTGAAACATTTTCTCCTGTAACGAAGATTACTACAATTAGATTAATCTTGGCTTTAGCAGCAATGAAAGGATGGTTTTTGCATCAGTTAGATGTTAATAATGCCTTCCTACATGGAGATTTATATAAAGAGGTATATATGAAACCTCCTCCTGGATATTGTGTTCCCACAGACAACATAGTATGTAAGTTGAATAAAAGTTTATATGGCTTAAAGCAAGCATCCAGGCAATGGTTTCAGAAGCTTCAATCCTGTTTGATATCTTATGGTTTCATACAGTCAAGGTCTAATCATTCTTTATTTGTAAAGTCTAGCACTAATTCAATTACTGTTCTTTGTGTATATGTAGATGATGTGATACTAGCTGGGAACAATATTAAGGAGATACAAGACATAAAAGCACATCTGCATTCAAAGTTTACCATCAAAGACCTTGGCATTCTCAAATATATTCTGGGAATAGAAGTTGCAAGATCTGAAAAAGACATAAGCATATGTCAAAGAAAATATGCCTAAGATGTCCTAACAGAGGATGGGTATCTTGGTTGCAAGCCCAGCTCCACTCCCATGGACTCTAAACTTGACTTGCATAATAAAGATGCTCTTCCATTAGAAGATTCCTCTGTCTATAGAAGATTAATTGGCAGATTGCTTTATCTAACAATAACAAGGCCAGCGTTATCCTATAGTATTCAATGTTTAAGTCAATTTATGGCTAATCCTACTACAATTCATCTTGCAGCTGCACACAAAGTTCTGAGATACATCAAATCCTCCTCAGGCAAAGGCCTATTCTATCCAGTTGATCCTACACCAACTCTGAAAGGATTCTCTGATGCAGATTGGGCTAAGTGCATTGAGACAAGAAGAAGTGGGAGTGGCTATACTATTTACCTTGGTGGTTCACTCATCTCTTGGAAGGCAAAGAAACAACCAGCCGTGAATAGATCATCTGCAGAAGCAGAATACAGGGCCATTGGCCTTATTACATGTGAACTACATTGGATATTATATCTACTTGAGGACCTACGACTTCCACAAATGCAACCGGCAATTGTCTGCAACGTGATGCGTCGGCATATTGCATTTCACAAAATGATTGTCACCATGAAAGAACTAAACACATTCAACTAGACTGTCACTTTGTGAGAGAGGAGATTTAGCAAGGTCTCATTAAAGTGGTTCATATTCCTGCAACTCAACAACTGGTTGATCTTATGACAAAGCCTTTATCTCCTAATATATTTCAAGAAATCATCCTCAAGCTTGACATGATTGACATCCATGCTCCGCTTGTGGGGGGTGTCAAGGATCAAAATCAGATAAATAGTTGCTAGTTAGGTATTTTAGTTATAATTCAGTTAAGTTAGTTATGTTCTATACCATTGATTACACATTGTAAATAGAAGGTTGAGATTAAACATCTCTCCAATGGTTTGTATAAATAGACTAACATTCATCTTGTAACATCAAGTTAAGATTTACAATTCTATAATAAATTTTCTTCAATCTCTCAACTCTGCTGTGAAGTCTGCTATACTTCTTTACAGATTTCTTATTGATTCTTGATATCAAATTCAACACTGTACAACACTTATGATAAGCATTGCAACTGCCATTCACATTCTCCGACACAATGTAGGATTTTTGACCGTTCACCACTACGATAACAGAAGCAGTACATCTTTTCCAAGAACAAACCCAGCATTGTAGTAAAAGGGTAGTCCTAGTCTCCTAGAAACATAAACCATTATCACTAGTAACCTTAATCCACAGTTATTCATTTCAAATATACCGTAGGTCAACATAGCCATTTTCTTGCATCTATGTAACACACATCGATATACAATCACTTCATGCCTAAAACTTTCCAATGCCAACCAATTTCTAATACAAATCAGCAACGAAAAAAGCAAAACTTCCCCCATTGTTCCAACTCTCATACGAGTTTCCTACATCAGTTCATGTAATAATCGAATAATACAACAAAATAACCTTAGTCGAACAGCATTAACTCCGACAATCTATTAAAGATCCCAACCACGTAAAATATATATTTTTTAGAATTGAATAGAAAACGAAGAAATGATAGGGTTACCTTGGAAGGATCAACTTTCTGGAAGTTCTTCACAACACAGAGGACACGATCGGTGACCTCGGATTTGTCGAGGAAGGAGCCCTTGGCTTCTTCGGAGAAGTGGCGTCTGATGAGCTGCGACAAGCCGCCGGCGGTTGCTCTAGGGTTTTGAGGTCGCAGCACAGGGTTTACGTTTATCCTCAGGTACTTAAGCAGGGCATTTCTCGCCGCCATTTGGTGAGAGAAAGAGAGAGAGAAGCTGGGATTTTTCAGTGGAAGCAGTTTCACCAAAATTCGGGGAGATTTTTCTAGTCTCTCATTTTACATTTCAGTATAGCATAATTTCCTCTTCTTCTTTTAACAATAATAATATTAATAATAATGATAATAAATAATATGAAAAATAAGACTGGGAATTAATGAACTCAATTATGTGATTTTCGACTCTATACTGATTTTCTGTAAAAGTATTTAAACAATTTCTTTTTTTTTTTTCCTGATATAACGGGGGTAGGTGCTTATGCCTGAAAAATTAACCAAGGTACTCGATCCGAGATTGATCACTAAAAATCCATTTAAGTTTGGTTCATTAACATAACAAAGCAAGTTTGAACACATTTTCCATTCAAGAAGATGTAAAGCTCGGCTCGAGTTCGACTCGATTAGTAAAAAAGAATTAAATGTGTGTAAAAATATCAAGCTACTCGAACTCGATTCGTGTACGGCTTAACTAAAGCTCATTCGAGCTCGATTTGATTTATAATCAAATCAAGTTCAAATATAATTTTTGAAGCTCGATTAAAATTCAAACAATTTGGCTCTTTGCTATATTCGGCTCGATCCGACTCGTTTACACCCAGGGATAGTAGGGAAGGGAACACACACACTCGAGGTGGGATCAAATTGGTCAATCACCTTACAACACAAGTCTCTACCACCCGGTCTTTGAGTTGATCCGTCTTTTAACAAAATTTAAAAGTTGAACTAAAATTATTTTTTGAAGATATAATAAATTATAAATCAAAATATCAAACTATTCAAACTCAAGTACTTACCGTTTGCATATCGCTCTCGCTCACCCTGTTCGAATCTTAAGTTTTACATTCTTTAACATTTTACCATGATTCCATCCACTCATCCCAACTCATTAATAAAAAGGAAAAGCTCCTTCGATTTCAAGTCATTTGATTAATCTAAATTCAAGCATAAAATTTTCAAATCAAGTTGAAAGCTGCCACATTGTTTGCTACCTGTACCTATATTATTTGTGTCAAGTAAACAAAAGTTGATTTTGGCAAGGTGACATCTGCATGTCAAATTCAAATCCAGTTTTTTAAAATTATGTCGAGTGCAAGTGTAATTTAAAAAATATGCAATTTACAAAAAACAAAATTTTTCATAAATAGTACAAACCTCAAGAATAGCTCATACAATTTTCCAGGGGAAAAAAAAAAAAAAAAACCCATCATCTTGGCTAATAATAACCTTACATGAGCCACTTTTTCTTGCATCTTGGAGTATTCATATGGACGCAACAATGTAGCACATAACAATCAACCTTACGCCTAAACCTTTTGCCTCACCAATTTCTAATAAAATCTACTACAGAAAAATAGCAAAAATCTCCTATATTGCCAGCCCACCATTCGCAACCTTCCTTATTTTTGTCTCTTTGCCTTGTCTGGCAAGTTTTTGTATTTCTGAGACACCTTACGTTGAGAGGGTAAAGGTAGTTGTTTTGACTTCATTTTGATTGACTTAACTAATGAAGATAGCTCGTTCCTCTCTTTTCTTTCAGGCAATCCATCAGATGTTACGTTCTCGACATTGTGCATTGATGCCTGATCACGCACTTCTGACCTATCCATTTGTCCTACATTCTCCGGGTCACCCTTCTTTCCCTTCTGTGTAATCTGCCGAGCATAAGCTGCACTCCTGTAGCAGGAAAAAAAAAAGGGTCATCATCGAAATCTTGTCAGCAAATAATGGCATCTCTCTTGAAGATCAAAACCGAAGTACAGGTACTATCGTTGGAGGGTTTCGTATGTTTGAGTGGAATCTTTCTTGATGAAATGTTCTCATTTATTTGGTCAAGGGGGGACTGGAGATATAGAAAGAAGAGACACTTAAGCTTTAACTTAATGGATAATTACAAAAACTAACCCTGAGGTTTAACCTAACTCCAAAAAAAATCAGTTGTCTTTCAAAATTACAAATATCCCCTTCACATTTGTTTCTATATTACAAATTGCACCTAAACCTCGAGGGTGTTTGTTTGTTATAAATAAACCTTAAGGGGTATTTATAACTTTGAAAGATAATGGAGGTTTTTGTAATTAGCCTAAACCTAAGGAGTAGCATTTGTAATCCATAAATAATTACTTAATGAAGCACAATACAACGATTTAAGATGTACCTCTTGAATTGAGGGTCAGTGGGATCAGAGCAAAGAGTGGTGATTTGAATAAAGCTGAAAAACGTGGATCATCATAGTCGGCGGTTGGTATTTTCCCCTCATCTGGAACCCCCTTGCCTTTCTTTCCTTTGCTTTTCTTAGGTTTCAAGTTGTAGCCCTTTAAGTTGGCATCTGCTCCCATGTCGTCAGCAGCTAATAACTCGAGCTCTGCTCTGCTTGCTTAAATCTTCTTCAGTAGTTTCCTTAACGGAATTTCTCTTTTTGGTGGTTTTAGCTGAAGGCTCTTCAACGAAAAAGTCATCTGGTTGTTCTTCAGGTTCTTGATCAGTATCACCACTACTGCTATCCTCGGACGAATACTTGGACCCGTTTTTGGATGCTTTCTTTTTCTCTTTTCTCTTCCTGAGATAGGCCTCCCAAACAGTTTCTGATTTCTTGTCCTTCTTTTCCAGAATACGTTTGCTTATGTCTTCTAAGCCGGAACTAAAAGTAACCTCCATGTCCTGGTCATTATCCTCTTCATTATCTTCATCTGAGCCATCCCCTGCTGACTGGATCAGAGCGCGTACTATCTCGTTTCTGTTTTTTCAAAGATCTGTCTTCCGTGCCATCACCATTATCGTCGTCATCGGTTTCGCTCTCATCAGATGCCAAAAACTCTTTCAATTCCAATTCGGCAAGCTAAAAAGGGAGGAACAAGAATAGGACTATCATAAAATTGTTGGGGGTTTTATGTCCGACTATAAATCAAAAATCACAACACATTTCTATGTTAATAGACCCACATACAAACCCATAGATACAGAGCCATACAGCTATGGGGGTGGTAACTACCCCATCTATCCATTCTTCTGCCATTTTTATTATGTTCACTGCCCATGATGCCACTAGGAAGCTAACCATATTAATGCACATGAAAACAGACCTAAAAGAGTTATAACTACAATAAAAACTTTTATAAAATTCACAAATTAGTTTTTAGTTTTAGTTCGGAACATGTAGTACCTCTAAGTTAATTGTTTTTTCCATTTGCAATTATAATTAATACTAATTAGAAGAAATTTACAAGACATCAGTTCGCATACACCCATTGTGAATTCTCCCTGCCCCTTCTGCATCAGTGTTGTTAGAGGCGAGAGGCGCACTGAGGCGCAAAGGGCCCCCTAGCGCCCGAGGCGAGAGGCGCGCGCCCGAGGCGCGCCTCTTGAACATGAGGCGCATAAATTAAAAATAAAAAAAAATAATATAAGCTACTACTTTGACAAATAAGAAGCAAGATAAAATCACATAAAAGAAGCTGAACTTTTTTTATAAAAAAAATACACATTTAATGATAACTAGGAAGAATTACTACATGAATATTTTGTATAATATTTATTTACTAAAACTAAAACTTCAATGGAAAATAAGCAAAACAAAAGGGAAAAAAAAAGGTTACCGGCGGCGGTAGAGCCGATCCGGCAGGTGTCGGTGGGGGTGGGCAGCGGCAGGGGGCAGGGGCTGGAGGCAGTGAGTTGCTAAGGCTTCTATTTGTTTTCTCCAAAAGTGTAAAATAAAACCCTAATTTGAGTATTCTCAGGTTTTTGAAAAGTCAAAAAAGCAAAAAGTGTTAAATATAAGTGGAAAGTGTGTTTAATTTGTTATTAAAGTAACAACTTTAAGTCTTTAACCAAAAAAACAAACAAAAACAGTTGTATGTAGCAGAGGCGCGCCTCTGGAACACGCGTCGCCTCGGAGTTCCAGAGGCGTTTTTTTATCGCCTCGCGCCTCTAGCGCCTCGGGCGCGCCGGAGGCGCGCCTCTAACAACACTGTTCTGCATGGAAATTATGTTATACATATCATGCAAGGAGATGAATGAACTTGTTTACACAGACAAGCAGGATCACTACATTTCAGAGCAAGGATGACCTGGCAATTGTGAAACATGTGTGAGCCCACTGCATGAGTAGATGTATAACAATCACCATAATGGCAAAAGACCAACCTGATCATCATTGAGTTTTCTCTTTAAGGTCTTTGCGCTGCGGTTCATCTTCATCCCATGTTAAATGAATGTTGCTGTGTTGCAATGCTCGAGTTTGAAAATCTAAACCCTCATAATCTGCGGTGCCTAAAAATGCAGAGAACAAGAATTATTTAAATCAGTCAGTTTGTAAGATTTATTTTCACGCAACTTTTCTAGTTCAACAAACAAATTGAAAAGCAATGGGTTGCTTGGTATATTGGTGAAGGTCAACCTGAAAAAGCTAATTCAATAGATCAATTTTGAACCCCCTCCCAACAACCAACAAAACAATTAACTGTTTGGATAAACATCAAAAGAATTTGAAACCATATAAAAACAGTTCAGGTGGATACTGAAAGAAACTGATCATGCATATACTTACCATTAGCTATAATAATGGGGACGAAAATGCATTAAATACCTTTTTCAGGATTATCTTTTGCATGAGATTATTATTAACTAAGCAAACTGTGGCAATTTAAATAGTACAAAATGTAATATTCTTAATTTTTTATATTTTTAACTCTCTTTCATTAAGCTGCCAAGTTTATTCCAAATATATGAATTGATGATTAGATTGTAAACAAAAGCCAGATTAGGAGTGTGACAATTTTTTTTTTTTTTTTTTTCAGTTTATCT